>VIAB01001338.1:94916-115894 GCA_009801035.1 Oophaga pumilio
ATTTGTGTCATTCTCAAAACTTTTGGCCATGACTGTATGGGGCCAATTACATATAGAGCAGTATATAGGGCCAATTACGCTTGGAGCAGAATATGGGGCCAATTATATAGAGAGCAGTATATGGGGCCAATTACATATGGAGCAGTATATGGGACCAATTACATATGGAGAATCTTACTGGGCCAATTATATATGAAGCAGTATATGGGGCCAATTACACACGTGGTAAAAATTGTTGGTACCCCTCGTTTAATGACAGAAAAACCCACAATGGTCATAGAAATAACTTGAATCTGACAAAAGTAATAATAAATTAAAAATCTATGAAAATGAACAAATGAAAGTCAGACATTGCTTTCCAACCATGCTACCACAGAATGTTTAAAACATAAAACTCAATTATATATGGAGCATCTTATGGGGCCAATTACATATGGGGTCAATTACATATGGAGCATCTTATGGGGCCAAATACATATAGAGCAGTATTTGGGTCCAGTTAGATATGGAGCAGAATATGGGGCCAATTACATATGGAGCATCTTATGGGGCCAATTATACATGGAGCAGTATATGGGGCCAATTACATATAGAGCAGTATATGGGACCAATTACATATGGAGCAATATATGGAGCCCATTACAGTGGGTACGGAAAGTATTCAGACCCCTTTAAATTTTCACCCTGTTTCATTGCAGCCATTTGGTAAATTCAAAAAAGTTCATTTTCTTCTCATTAATGTACACTCTGCACCCCATAGACTGAAAAAAAACAGAAATGTAGAATTTTTTGCAAATTTATTAAAATAGAAAAACTGAAAGATCACATGGTCATAAGTATTCAGACCCTTTGCTCAGTATTGAGTAGAAGCACCCTTTTGAGCTAGTACAGCCATGAGTCTTCTTGGGAATGATGCTACAAGTTCTCACACCTGGATTTGGGGATCCTCTGCTATTCTTCCTTGCAGATCCTCTCCAGTTCTGTCAGGTTGGATGGTGAACGTTGGTGGACAGCCATTTTCAGGTCTCTCCAGAGATGCTCATTTAGGTTTAGGTAAGGGCTTTGGCTGGGCCAGTCAAGAATGGTCAGAGTTATTCTGAAGCCACTCCTTTGGTATTTTATCTGTGTGCTTAGGGTCATTGTCTTGTTGGAAGGTGAACCTTCAGCCAAGTCTGAGGTCCAAAGGACTTTGGAAGAGGTTTTCATCCAGGATATTTCTGTACTTGGCCGCATTCATGTTTCCTTCAATTGCAACCAGTCGTCCTGTCCCTGCAGCCTAAAAACACCCCCATAGCATGATGCTGCCACCACCATGTTTCACTGTTGGATTGTATTGGGCAGGTGATAAGCAGTGCCTGGTTTTCTCCACACATACCGATTACAATTATCACCAAAAAGTTCTATCTTCGTCTCATCAGACCAGAGAATCTTATTTCTCATAGTCTGGGAGCCCTTCATGTGTTTTTTTAGCAAACTTTATGCGGGCTTTCATATGTCTTGCACTGACGAGAGGCTTCTGTTGGGCCACTCTGCCATAAAGGCCCGACTGGTGGAGGGCTACAGTGATAGTTGACTTTGTGGAACCTTCTCCCATCTCCCTACTGCATCTGTGGAGCTCAGCCACAGTGATCTTGGGGTTCTTCTTTACCTCTCTCACCAAGACTCTTCTCCCACTATTGCTCAGTTTGGCTGGACAGCCAGGTCTAGGAAGATTTCTGGTGGTCCCAAACTTCTTCCATTTAAGGATTATGGAGGCCACTGTGCTTTTAGGAACCTTGAGTACTGCAGAAATTCTTTTGTATCCTTGGCCAGATCTGTGCCTTGCCACAATTCTGTCTCTGAGCTCCTTGGTCAGTTCCTTTGACCTCATGATTCTCATTTGGTCTGACATGCACTGTGAAGTCTTATATAGACAGGTGTGTGCTTTTACAAATCAAGTCCTATCAGTTTAATTAAACACAGCTGGACTCCAATGGAGTAGAACCATCTCAAGGAGGATCACAAGGAAATGGACAGCATGTGACTTAAATATGAGTGACTGAGCAAAGGGTCTGAATACTTATGACCATGTGATATTTCAGTTTTTCTTTTTTAATACATTTGCAATGTACATTTGTTTTGTTTTTTTTGTGAAGATGGGGTGCAGAGTGTACATTAATGAGAAAAACAAGAACGTTTTTGAATTTACCAAATGGCTGCAATGAAACAAAGAGTGAAAAATTTATAAGGGTCTGTATACTTCCCGTACCCACTGTATATATGAAGCATCTTATGGGGTCAATTACTTATGGAGCATCTTATGGGGCCAATTACATATGGAGCATCTTATGGGGCCAATTATATATGGAGCAGTACATGGGGCCAATTACATATGGAGCAGTATATGGGGTCAATTGTATATGGAGCAGTATGTGGGGCCAATTACATATGGAGCAGTATATGGGGCCCATCATATACAGGAGCATTATATGGTGCCCATTATATACTGCATGGAGCATAATATTGGCCCTATTTTGTATGAAGTATTAAATGGAGTCCATTATTCTGTATGGAGCAATATATGGAGCTAATTAAAAAAAAAACCTGGAGCCGGCCCTGTCTCCCATACACAGGAGCGGTAATCTGAAAAATCTGACGGCGAAACATCTCTGCCAGTGGCTTATCTCCAGGAGAACAAAACAGTAATCCAAAATCAGACATGCTCAACTGACATCTTCCCTGATGATCAGTGTTGGCCGAACCAATCGATATTGCCAATAATAATCTAATGCCACTAATAATCTAATGTGTATATGGGGTTGTAATGGTAACTAGCAGCAAAACAATTACATACAATAGTCTTTACTATCAGACATGGAAATAATATGTTAATTATCTGGGCTTAAGCTGTCAAGAAGCATCTTGCTGTATCAGAAAGCTTCTCCCTCTGCTGCAGAAAAAAGCTGCAAAACACTCTACCCGCAGCTTGTACAGAGACATATATAGCAACGTGAAGATCCTTGTTTCTTTTATACAAGATTATTTCATGTCTTTAAAATCCCCCTAAATAGATTCCAGTCTGTGCACTTTGTGCCACATAGAAATGGTAAATAATTGATGCCCACGGTGAACTGCTTTGTACATATAACACCACAGTAAAAATCCTTTTATGCCCTTCGATGACAATCTCACCTGTATACACAGCTAGGGGCGGTTGCGTCATACAGCTGACACCTGCCTGCAACCACTGGAATCAGAGAAAGTTTTAGAGATATCACTAGTACAGCACATTACCACTGCAGCCAATCATTGAACTCAGCACTGTAGATGGCAGAAAGACTACTAAACCTGTGATCGGCTGCAGCGGTCACGTACTGTAGTAGTGACATTACTATTACAGCCTGTCAAGAACGATCAGGGGCAGTGGTAGGGGCAGCTGTGGGAGAGTAAAGATCAATTTATTTTTGGTTCGTAGTAGTTAAAGAGAACCTGTCATCTGATTCATGTTGCCCAAACCGCGGGTAGCATGACGCAGATCCTGGCTGCACCACTGCAGTCAAGTATACTTTACTCCGAAACTATCCTCAGAGAAAATATACTGTATTAAAATTCAGCTGAACATCCAACTAGTCTGGTGCCATGCCTCCAGCCGACTCTTCCCAGCGCTGTTAGACCTCATTCCCATAGTGGCAGACCTGTCAATCACCTGCAGTGGTGCTGGGAGTAGCCGGCTGGGTTCTTTGAAATATATGCTCTCTGAAAAATCATAAAATCAGGAATCTAACGAGGCTTCATTGGTAAAACCGTTTTACGTCAAACGATATCCATCAGCCCATTGTAAGCTCCATGGGAGGATTTTCCTTTATTGGCCCGGCTGCAGACTTTTCATCTGTCTTGAGCTTTCTAATATCACTACCGACAGCATAAGATCTGAACCTGTTCCTCCTACTGATGACTGAAGGGAAAATTTGTTATAAATAAAAGTGATTTAAACAATTAAAAACTGCATTTTATTTCTACAAATATACAATAGAGAAAAATAAATATGTCAAAGATGCCAGTCACTGCTCATGTGTAATGGTCCTCCACTGGAATACAACGTTCATGATGTGACGTAGTGGTGGACGCGTCTGTATTGTACAGTGTTGGGGGTCCTGGGACCTGAATCCTCAGTCATAATTGTTGTTTGTAAATTGAAAAATCCAAGTCTATTGCATTTCCAGCAGACTTAGAACTTGAGGCTGAAGCCGGGTCCAGCCGCCGATGCCCCCTGATTGGTGGTGGTAAGGTGAAACCCTGTGTCTTTGAGATCATCATCACCCTGTAATAAAAGGAAGGAGAATATGACGATGGAGGTCAATACACACGAGCGCAGAATGGAAAGTGGAAAGACCATCATAGAGAAGACCATGTATAGTTATCGGATGCAAAAAACTAACTGTACGGCTGCAGTGTGAGAACTTGGATGAGTGGCTGGAGTAAGGTCCTGTACACACTGTATTTTATGCCTCCATCAATGCTTATGGCATAAACACCGGGAGCTTTTCCTTTAAAAGCAAGAACAGATTTACTATAAATTTCCATGTAGCAAACCTGGAGCATTTCACAGATTAAAAGTAGGGTTGTTTTTGATGAGATTTTACCAAATTTCATCCATATACTGCATAAAAAGTCCCCAGCATTAAATTGACTCGTGGTCTATAATTTTCGCTCACTGACACAACTTATTTTTCTGGGCTGTAGTAAATCCATGGCATCTCTGCAATGAAATCCATTCAGTTTGATTCAGATTTTGGCTCTGCACATAATTTCTAGCGATCATATTGATGCCCCCATTACTAATATTAGCTTGGGTCTCCTAACGCTGCATCATCTTCCTCTGCGGCAGAAGATCTGTTCTAATGAATGCGAGTCCTGGATGGACAAGCTTACCAACTCTCTGTATCCGAGTCCACCCTCTGGGGGCCGAGGACTTGTGGCACGTTTCACTCTCGGCTGTTCGCTTTTTGCCGGCCACGTAGGGAACATGGACGGGTCAATTGGCAGAGGAGTCTCACAGAAGTATTCGTGCTTTAAACCGTCTTCTGCGGTAATTCGTTTTGCAGGACAGTAGGTCAGGAACCTAGCGGGACACAACACAACATTATTAGGGGGCTAGAGGAATCAGTTAACGCTATTTTCTAATGATTCCCTTCACTATAAATGAAGACCAATATTATATGCAGCCATGAAATACTTACTTGTTCATGAGGTCAAATCCTTGGTCTGACAGCAGAGCCCCAAATCTCTTTCGGAGGTTGTTGTAAGGATATTCAGAAAAGGTCATTTTCTTTATCGCTGGAAGCTCATTGTAACCGGGCCAGATCTTCTCACTTGGGGTTCCAAGATCCTGGAAAAAGAAATAAGATACAATTGACTGATAACTATATACAATATATAGAGCCTGGTAGCATCGGAATACAAATACATAAGATAATCTTCCTCCCACAGTAACTCATCCCACCAGATCATCTGCAGGCACTTTGATAAGTTTGGACTCACTAGGCTTCCATAGCAGTGGACGTAAAAGCGTGTGGACTGGCCAAGGGCAACAACCTAATTGCCTAAGATATTCTCTTTGATCTATTAGTTAGCAGATTACCATCTTCTGTACGGCATCCACATTACAATGCGATATTGCTGATACATGCAATATATTGTATGTATACCTTTTTCCTTCTTTTCTGCGCTGTGCACCGACAGTAGAAGCGGCGGAGCACTGCTGTGTGTGCGCCCTATACTGCGATATTACCACTACACCCATCATGTGATCCTTTATATAATACTTTAGCTCAAGGATACTTCAACAAATAACAAAAAAACAACAACTTTACCTTAAAGATTTTGTTGATTTGATCAATCTCAGATTTTCCTTGGAAGAGCGGCTTTTGGGTCAGAAGTTCTCCAAATATACAGCCAACTGACCACAAGTCTATGGCCGTGGAGTATTCCTGGCAAGAGGAAATAGTAAAAAATGAAATTATAAAAGACTTGAAAACAAAGTCCAATCCGGCAACACTTTAATGCTTATTAAAGGAAGCACGCAAACAATCCTGACATAAGTATCAACCTCCACATAGCAAACTACAAGGACACCCTGTGTAGTCCGATCCTGCCGCTTACCATCCATGTTCTGTAGATTAGTAAGAAGTGGCGACGTACAATGTAGAAGTTACATAGCAATTTTGTCTGATTTTAGATATATTACAGCATAGGAAAAAAATGGTTGTAAAGGTGACAAAGTCTATCAGCCTTTTAGTAATATGTACCTTAGCACCGAGCAGAAGTTCTGGAGCTCGATACCATAAGGTGACCACTATAGGAGTATAAGGCTTTAAAGGAGAACCATATTCACGAGCCAAACCAAAATCTCCAACCTGTTAAAATAAAACACAAGTAAATCAAATTAATTAAGCAAATCATTGGATGCAAAAAGATAGACGGATCTCATATACCAGCACTTTTAAAATAAATGGAAATAGCCCATTCCATTAAAGAAAAGCAATGTCTGCACCTTATGTCTTTGATATAAAACATTACTGCACTTTGCTATCAAGGTTTCTATCTCTTCATCTACACATAAAACTCCATAAAGAGCAGCGTCTGAATTTCTTAGCCCTGAAACCCCTAATTAATACAATATGTCACCAATGTGTAATTGCCAGAGGTCCGAGTGCGGTGAGCACCGCTGATCGTTAGTAGTACCATGCCACTATGCCTCCTTTGGCTTCTTCCAAGAGGCCGGATGGAAAAGAGGCAGAAGACGTACTTTTAATATTCCAGCATGACTGAGCAGTAAATTCGACGTCTTGAGGTCCCTGTGAAGAATCCAGTTATCATGGAGATGTCGGACGCCCCTTAACAGCTGAATCATAAGTGTCTTCACTTCACCTGCGGAGAGAAGAGACGGGGAAAGGGTTTAATATTCACTTTACTAAAAAAACATCTCATTGGAATGATCTGTTCTCCACTAATAAGTAACAGACGTCGGCTGGAAAAAGAAAAGACAAAACTTACTGCAGCGATTAATTCATGGTCAAGCGTTTTAGGAATTAAATTCCAATATTGGGAAGTTTAGGACTTTTACAAAACTTGTTCCAGTTTTACATCAGGACTGAATTGTGGGACGTTTTTTGCCTGTGTAGATGGAGGACATCAGTGACAGATGACTACAACCTCCAGTATTGAGGCCACGGTTATTCAGAAATGTATAAATATAAATGGCCACTATTTAGAGATCTGGCTGCAGGGACGGACATTCATTAGAAACAAGATCTCCCAAGTGACAAAGTAATATATATATATATATATACATATATATAAAAAGTAACATAAATAAATCCATGTATTCATCCACCTGGTAGGAAAGGCTGTTTCATGGTCTCCATGAGGCTTTTCAGATCATGCTCCACATAGTTCATGACAATGTAGATTTTGTCCATATTGCTCCCAACAACGATTTCCTAGGAAAAAAGGGAATCAGCTCAAGTATCAGGACCACAGTGACAGCGGCAGAAAAAACAAACATTTCTTAGCAAGAACTCTGAATAGTAGATTGCTGCTGAGGCTTCGCCGCACTGTTCTCCCTCCTAATGTAGGGTAACAGAGCAATGATCAAGCTTGTAACCCCAACCTAAAACAGAAAAAGGGAACAATAAAAAACATGCACTATTTCTACCTCCAACTGACTAAGCTAAAACTGGTTTAGCTTGTTGGCTGCAGAATGATTGTATCTGGTGAAAACTGGCGAGAAACCAAGGTCGTGTGTCCCAATAAAGACAATAATAAAAGGGTCATCTTCTGGTTTTGCGAAACCCATGAATATTTCAGGTGCAAAAAACAAAACACTGTTCTTTACTCACCCTCCCCTGGTTCCAAGGCTGAGTCTCTGCTGATGCTCCTTTTGTCTTTCATTGTCTGCAGCGCTGACAAAGCTGAAACCAATCACCGAACTCGGCGGCTCATGTTGTCAACTCCGGAAGAGCAAATTAACTCACCGATTAGCTGCAGTGTTGTCAGAGCTGCAGGCAGTAACAGCAGAAGTTGAGACTCAGTGATGTACCCGAGGAGGGCAAGTTAAGCTCAATTTGTCTTTGCTAAAATGGTTTCTCCACAATCAATATTTATACTATGTTTGGAAAAAAAACACAAAAGGTTGAGATCTGCCAACTAGTCTCCTATGATTCCCGAAGCGGGGACGCCTCGTCCCAGGGAAGGCGGACGCCTCGTCCCTAGGGAAGGCGGATGTCTCATCCCTGGGAGCGTGGACACCTCATCCCTAGTAGTGGGCATTCCATGTAGCCCATTTGTCAAATGCCTCATTGATTTTTATGGAGAAGAACTTTAGGTGACCACATCTATGTTTTTGGGATGAGGGACCGTGCCAGCAGTTGCACTATAAAAGTCTATCAAGGGGAAAAAAGAGGGATTTTTGGTACTCACTGTAAAATCTCTTTCTTGGAGCCTTCATTGGGGGACACAGGTAACCATGGGTTTATGCTGCTGTCGCTAGGAGGCTGACACTAGGCAAAAAAGGAAATATAGCTCCTCCTCAGCAGTATACACCCACCGACAGGCACCAAGTACCTCAATTAGTGTTACAGCAGTAGGAGAAGCAACCAAATCTCAACATATGTACCAACCCAACAATAAGGCACGCAGGCCCAAAAGTGGTACAAACAGTTAGGGAGGGTGCTGTGTTCCCCAATGAAGGCTCCAAGAAAGATTTTACCAAAACTCCCTCTTTATCGCTTCATTGGGGGACACAGGTAACCATGAAAATTCCCAAAGCAGTATCAAGGGTGGAAACAGAAAGAATACAAAGAAAACAGACTTAGGTCGGCCAGTGTGTAACCGTTGCCTGACGCACCTTCCTTCCCAGGCCTGCATCTGACGAGGCATGGGTATAAACCCTGTAAAACCTTGTGAAAGTGTGCAAAGATGACCAGGTGACGAACTGCCCAGGAAGTCCCCATCGCCCGAGTGGAGTGGGCCTTCACCCCTGGAAGAGGCTATTTGTCCTGAAAGCGGCATGCTTCCAATATTGCCGAACGAATCCAACGGGCAATAGCGGATTTGGAAGCCCCTTACGACGACCTTCAGAGATGACAAATAGGGCATCAGAGAGCCGAAAGGAACCAGTCCTTGAGAGGTAGACTCGGATAGCTCTGATCAGATACAACTTGAGGAGAGACTTCTCCAGAGGATGGACCGGAGAGGGACATAGAAAAGGAAGGACAATGTCTTCACTAATGTGAAACGAAGAGACCACCTTAGGCAGGAAAGAAGGAAAGTGTCTGAGAACTACCTTGTCCTGATGTAGAATCAGAAATGGAGAACGGCAGGATAATGCCGCTAACGCAGAAACTCTCCTCTGCAGTATACACCTACCACTGGCTCCAGCCCGAACCAGTTCAGTGACAAAGCAGTAGGAGATCGTAAACATCAAATAAAGGTAAAACAAAAGAACAAGCACAAACCGTCAGCCTAACAGGGTGGGTGCTGTGTCCCCCAATGAGTGGCTAAGAGAAAAGGATTTTACGGTGAGTACACAAAAATCCATTTCTCCTTCGCCTCATTGGGGACACAGGACCGTTGGACGTCCTAAGGCAGTCCCTGGGTGGGGAACAACATAACAGATCAAACCCCAAGTAACAGCTGACTAGAGGTGCGCTACCGCCGCCCACAGAATCCCTCTGCCCAGGCCCGCAGCTGCGGAGGCCTGGGTGTGGATATTGTAGTGCGTCGAGAATGTGTGCAGACTGGACCAAGTCGCAGCCTTGCAGACCTATTCCGCCAACTCCTGGTGTCAAATGGCCCAAGAAGCGCCCACCGACAGAGTGGAATGTGCCTTAATCCCCGCTGGGATAGGCTTGTCTCTGACACGGTAGGATTCCTGAGTAGCCGTGCGAATCCACCTGGCTATCGTGGACTTTGAGGCGGCTAATCCCTTCCTGTGACCCTCAGGAAACACGATAAAGGAGTCCGACTACGGAAGGATGCCGTCCGCGAGACGTACCTTCTGAGAGCCCTCCCCACATCCAGAGTGTGAAGAGCCCTCTCAATACGAAGTACTGGTGCCGGGCAAAAAGAGGGCAGAACAAGGTCCTCATTAAAGTGGAAAGAAGAGACCACCTTGGGCAAGAAGGACGGGGATGGCCTCTGAACCACCTTGTCCTGGTGGAAAATTAGGAAAGGGGCTCGATAGGACAGGGCGGCTAGCTCTGAGACCTGCTTGATTGACGTCATTATGACAAGAAAAGCGACTTTCCAAGAAAGGAAGGTCAGCGAGATGTCCTGCAGCAGTTTGAAAGGAGTCTCCTGAAGATCACCCAGAACCAGGTTAAGGTCCCAAAAGCATCCAACGGCATTCTGGGGGGTACCACGTGAGAGATCCCCTGAATGAAAATCCTCACCTGCAGATTGGAAGCAATGCTGCGCTGGAACAAAACCTAGGGACTCCAGTTCCTACGCAGAGAGCGCCCCGATCCGGAAGAGGCAGTCGTAGTGGACCAACCCGGATTGCTACAAAACAATCGGAAACGAGTCTGTTGCTGACGCCGAAAGGGCTGCCTGGTCATTTGCTGGGGAAGGAATTTACTTTTCCCTCCTGTGGTGTCAGAGATAAGCTGATCCAGCTTCTCTCCAAATAAACAACTGCTCTGGTAGGGCAGAAAGGATAGGGACTTCTTAGATGCAGAGTCCACTCACCACTCCCTGAGCCACAGTGCCCTTCTGATGGTGATGGTGTTTGAAGCTGCCTGTGCGGCGCAGTTTGCCGCATCCAGAGAGGCATGCACCAAATAGTCCCCGTCAATTTTTTTTATATTCACTTAGTGTCAGCAGCATACACCCACGGTCCTGTGTCCCCCAATGAGGCGAAGGAGAAAACCGGCCTCCCTCAGGATTGTGGCCTCAATGGCCATGCTGTTAAATTCAGAGACTGTGAACTCTGGTGGAAGAGGGGGCCTTGTGAGAGAAGATATGGACGGTCTGGAAGCCTCCAGGGAGCGTCCATGAGCATGTTCACCAGCTCCGTGTACCAGGCCCTTCTGGCCCAGTCTGGAGCTACAAGAGTTACGGGAATTCCTTCCGCTTTATATCTTTCACGACTCTCGGAATCAAGGGGAGAGGCAAAAAAATACGGATTTTTGTGTTACTCACCGTAAAATCCTTTTCTCCGAGACGCTCATTGGGGGACACAGGACTGTGGGTGTACGCTACTACCTCTTGGAGGCTGACACTAAGTAGACAAAAAAAAAGTTAGCTCCTCCTCCGACGCATACACCTTGCCACTGACCACCGATGAGGCCAGTTTGGTGCAAAAAGCAGTAGGAGATCCAAGCACAATTAACCTCATATGCACAACCTGCGCAAACAAAACCCACCGAAGGAATAATAAAAATAACATAAAAGCTAACCGGCTACTAGGGTGGGTGCTGTGTCCCCAATCAGCATCTCGGAGAAAAGGATTTTACGGTAACACAAAAATCCGTATTTCTCCATCGTCTCATTGGGGGGACACAGGACTGTGGGACGTCCCAAAGCAGTCCCTGGGAGGGAAACCGCCTAGACATCATATACAGGCAATTAGGCATGGCCTAACGATGCGCCACTGCGCCTGAAGAACCCTTCTACCCAGGCTTGAATCCGCCGAAGCCTGAGCGTGAACATTGGAATGTTTTGAAAAGGTATGTAAACTGCTCCAGGTTGCCGCCTTACAAACCTGCTCCGCTGAAGACTCATGTCGAAGAGCCCAGGAAGCCCCTACCGACCGGGTGGAATGCGCCTTAAGTCCTGTTGGCACCGTTGCGCCCCTTTGACTCGTCTAATGGAAGTTATAGCGACCAAGAACACAACCTTCCAGGAGAGATGTCTCAAAGACACCTCCTGGAGTGGCTCACAAGGAGATTTCTGCAAGACCACCAGAACTAGGTTGAGATCCCAGGTCTCTAAGGGAGCCCTGTAGGGAGGTACTACATGGAGAACCCCCTGAATTGAATTGGTAGCAATCTTACGTTGGAAGAGAACCGTCAATGCCGATATCTGTCCCTTCAAAGTACTGGGTGCTAGACCTGCGTCTAGGCCAGCCTGAAGAAAAGCCAGAATATTGGGAACATAAAAACGGAGTGGCGAACAACCGTGCTCCCTACATCACTTGAAGAAGACCTTCCAAGTATGGTGGTATACCCGGGCCGAGGAAGCCTTCCGAGCGCTAGTCATCATGGCAGCGACCTTTCAGGAAAAACCTGCCCTAGAGAGGACCCAAGATTCAACGGCCAAGCCGTCAAATATAGGACCCCTGAGTTCTGGTGGTAGATCGGGCCCTGGGAGAGAAGATCCGTGCGTTCTGGAAGCCTCCACGGGACGTCGAATAGAAGCAGCACCAGTTCCGCGTACCAGGACCGGCGGGGCCAATCTGGGGTGATTAAGATTGCTGCGACCACTTCCATCTTGATCTTTCTGATTACCCTGGGCAGTAGAGCAAGTGGAGGAAATAGGTAGGGAAGACGAAACTGGTTCCACGGCAGAACCAGGGAGTCCACCGCCAGTGCCTGCGGATCTCGATAGCGGGATACGAACTGGGGCACCTTGGCATTCCCTCTGGAAGCCATCAGATCCACGTCGGGTGTCCCCCAGCGCCGACAAATCTGTTGGAAAACGTCGGGGTGGAGAGACCATTCCCCTGACGACAGACCTTGGCGGCTGAGGAAGTCTGCCGCCCAGTTTTCTTCGCCCGGAATGTGGACTGCCGACAGAACCGAGTGATTTCTTTCGGCCCAGCCCAGAACTTGTCTCACCTCGCGCATGGCTGCCCTGCTGCGGGTACCCCCCTGATGATTTATATATGCCACTGCCGTGGCATTGTCCGACTGTACCTGGACGGGGAGACCAGCCAGGTGAGAATGGAAATGGCGAAGAGCCAAACAAATGGCTCGAATCTCCAGCAAGTTGATCGGGAGTGCTGACTCTTCCTGAGACCAACGTCCCTGGGCTGTGTAATGGAGAAATACAGCTCCCCATCCCAGAAGACTGGCACCTGTCGTGACCACTAACCAGTGTACTGGAGGAAACCTCTTCCCTTGTTGCAGAAAGGAACTCGATTTCCACCATGTCAATGCCTGTCTCACCTGAACGGATAGACGGCATGGGGTATCCAGGGCGCGAGGATTCCTGTCCCAAACGGCCAAGAGAGCATGCTGCAAAGGACGCATGTGAAGTTGAGCAAAGGGCAGGGCTTCTATCGACGCCACCATCCTTCCTAACACTCTCATGCAGAAGCGGATGGACTGAGGGACAGGTCGGCAAAGGATCCGAACCCCCCGCTGGAGGGTCAAGGCTTTTTCCTGAGGGAGGAACGTCTTCCGCCGAGCAGTGTCGAGGATCATGCCCAAGAAGGTGATCCTTCGGGATGGCAACAGAAATGACTTTTTGATGTTTATCAGCCAGCCCAGGCGGGATAGAGAGTCCAGCGTAATGCTGACACTCTCCCTGCAAACCTGAAGGGATGGGCCCTTGACGAGAAGGTCGTCTAGATAGGGCATAACAACAATCACCCGTTCGTGTAGAATGGATACGACAATGGCCATAACTTTGGTAAAAACCCTGGGAGCCGTGGCCAGTCCAAAGGGCAGGGCTGTGAATTGGAAGTGCAGATCGTTCACTGTAAATCGTAAAAACCTCTGATGAGAGGGAAATATGGGAATGTGGAGGTAGGCGTCCTGAATGTCTATTGACGCCAGAAACTCTCCCCTTTCCAGGGAGGATATTACCGAGCGGAGAGTTTCCATTTGGAAATGTCGCACCCTTACCTGCTTGTTTAGGCATTTTAGATCCAGAATGGGTCTTACCGACCCGTCCTTTTTGGGTACCACGAACAGGTTGGAGTAAAACCCCAGACCCCTTTCGTTTTCCGGTACTGGAATAATAACCCCAGCAAATTGCAGGGACTCGACAGCCTTGATCAGCGCTCGAGCCCGAGACTGTGCCTTGGGGAGCCGAGAAAGAAAAAATCTCTTCGGGGGACAAGATACGAACTCTATCTTGTATCCTGAGGTGATCAGCTCTCTGACCCACCTGTCGTGAGTGGCTGCAACCCAGGCGGGACGAAACCAGAGAAGGCAGCCGCCTACTCTGGCAGGGTTGACTGGCTTCCGCCTCCAGTCATTTAGCCGAAAACCTCTGGGATCTGGATCCCCTGGTTTTCGACTGCTGGGAACGCATTTTTCCCAAAGGGTTGGCCCTATAAGAGACTTGACGCGTTCTGGCCTGGCCAGATTGACCTGGGGTGGGGGAAACTGCTGCCGAGTTCCAACCAGGTCTGCGAAAGGCCCTAAATTGGGTTTGAGGTCTGCGATAGAAAGGCTGCCTCAACCTCAACCTCTGCTGAGTTATAAGCTGATCCAGCCTTTCACCGAACAGCCGTCCACTCTGATAGGGCAAGGACGTCAAAGATTTCTTTGAGGTCGAGTCTGCCCGCCATGTCCTCAGCCATAAGGCTCTTCTCATGGCAATCGAGTTTGCCGCAGCCAGTGCCGCGCAATTAGCCGCATCTAGAGAGGCGTTAACCAGGTAGTCTCCAGCATGAGCTATCTGGTTTGAGATTTCAAACACCTCTGGTGGCACATCCTCGTCAAGGAGAGCTCCACTAAGTGATTCTGTCCAAGAGATTATGGCCTTGGCAACCCAGGTTGCCGCAAATGAAGGCTAAAGGGCTGACCCGGACGCCTCAAAGACTGAACGTGCAAGATTTTCCATGAGGCGGTCCGTTGGATCTCTGATAGTGGACCAATCTGAGAGAGAAAGTAATGTCTTTGAAGCCAGCCGGGAAACCGGGGGGTCCACTGTGGGAGATTCTGCCCATTTTTTAAGCAAATCAGGGGAAAAAGGATACCTAGCCTGGAGAGCTTTTTGCCCTGCAAAGCGCTTATCTGGATTTTCACGGTGACGCTGGACTAGGTCCTCAAATTCCGGGTGAGACCCAAATACCTTGTGAGTCTGTCTGGCCTGCTTAAAACACACCTTAGGACCAGTGGTCAGAATGGGCTCATCATCAAGTTCTAAGGTCTGATTAACTGCCTCGATAAGGCTATCCATAGTCTCCTGGAAAGAAGGTGCCTGGAAATCTAGGGATTCTTCCGAATTATAATCTGAGCCCTGGAGACCCATTCCCGGAGGGGAGGGAGAACGAGAATGAGAGTTGCCAGAGGCCGAAGCCCCAGATGGTTCAGGAGACACCGTTATGGATTCGCTTCCCCAGGGTCTGTCTGGTGAGAGCACGGCCCCTGCAGGCCGAGGGTTCCTGAATGACTGACAACCCTTCTCATGCCGGAGACCCGCTCTCTCTTCCCCTGTCAGGGGTTCATAGAGACTCTATTGCTCTGGTGAGAGATACCATGGACACAGAGAGAGACAGGGCCCACTCCGGGGGTCCTGATGCACTGGGTTCAGTCGGTAGGGGGGGCTCTTGGGCACGCTCAGAATCACAGGTTTCACAGGTCTTATTACCCTGAGCCCGCGGAAAGGGTGCCCGACAGACCACGCATGCCGTGTATAAGACCATATGGGATTTCGTCCCTCTGGACATGATGAGCATATGAGGTAGCCTCAGGGCTATAACCCGGTGTCAGTGGTATCAGTGCAGCGCTTGAGGGGTGCACTTACCCAATCCTGTGCCCCCTAGTTGAGGAGATGATCGGAAGTGCTGATGCATCCTTGCTGACTGCTTGCTTTCTGGAGAGGCCTCCAGTTTTCAAAAGAGGCGCCCCTAAAAAGGCCCAGTTATCGGCTCTTGCTTCAACGGGGGCGGAGCTATACGGCCGGGTGACGCCCGCTCCATGGAAACCTCCAGTGACGCGCGTCCCAGCCGAGGGCGAATCCCCCGGGAGTACACGAGCTTCCGCCCGCGGCCTAGCACATGTAAAAGCCGGGACCTCGCGCGCGCGCCCGCCCAGTCGCTAGACCTCCCTGAAGACCTAGCGCCGCTCCAGAGCTCCTGGCCACCTGAATCCGCTCGTCTCTGACGTCAGATCCTCTCTGTGCAGTACAGCGACTGCGATCGTGAAGGGATGCATCCAGAGAGACAGGACGCTTCCTTGGGCACGCTGAACCTGCGGTACCGTGGTCCCGGATAGGAGGTAATCCATCAGGGGGCAACATGCTTCGTAGATTATGCCCCACATACCAGCAGCAAACAGATGCTGCAATCTGACAAGTAACAGTCTTCCCAGCTACTCCCCTCAAGCTGCTTAGCAGCTGTGCTGCGAAATCTCCACTCACTATCGTGGAATGAGGGGGGATTAGGATGGTGCAAGCACCCTACTCCGTTGAACCTTCTATGGCCTGAGGAGAGGGACCGTCTGCCCCTTCCATCACCGCAGTCCAGCATTGGTGATGCAGAGGGGGCCGCACAAACCATCCATTGCCACTGTACAGCCCATAGTTTCAATACTTAGGGGTGGTCAGGGCCAGGCGTGGAGGCGACACTCCACGTGCTCACCCGTTGAAGGTTTGGGGAAATCGGACCCCTTTAAAAGGGTCCGTCGCCCCTGTCTAATCTTGATAGAAAAGTAAAAAAAAAAAATAGTCTGAAGAGAAAAACAGACGTGTGCCTCCATGAGACACTAAGCATAAACTGGCCTCATCAGTGGCAAGGTGTATGCGTCGGAGGAGGAGCTAACTTTTTTTTTGTCTACTTAGTGTCAGCCTCCAAGAGGTAGTAGCGTACACCCACAGTCCTGTGTCCCCCAATGAGACGATGGAGAAAGATAAGGTAGCTAGAATTGGAACCACCGGATCACTACGGCATTGCAACCAATGGCTAGCGGATCCCAGGACCTATGAATTGAGGAACCTTGTGAATCATCCGAGACGCCATCAGGTCGACGTCTGGTGCGCCCCATCTCTGGCATATTAGGTTGAAAACGGCGGGATTGAGAGACCACTCGCCCGATGCGAGACCCTGACGACTCAGAAAATCAGCTGCCCAATTTTCCACCCCCGGAATGTGTACGGCTGATATGGCGGGAACATGACGCTCCGCCCATCGCAGAATCCTTGTTACCTCTGCCATCACCTGTTTGCTGTGAGTCCCACCTTGATGGTTTATGTAAGCCACGGCAGTGGTGTTGTCCAATTGTATATGGACCGGCTGGCCTGCGAGGAGTGATTGCCAGCAGCGAAGGGCAAGAAAAATTGCCCTGATCTCCAGACGACTGATGGGAAAAGTGGCTTCTTAGATGTTCCAGCAACCCTGCACTGTATGATGAATAAAGACCGCTCCCCAACCGAGGAAACTGGTGTCGGTGGTGATGACCTGCCACCGGAGAGGGAGGAAGGACTTCCCGCACAGGACTGAGGCGGAATGCGTCCATCAGGTCAGGGATTGCCTCACCTTGAGGGGCAGAAGCACAGGCCGGTCCAGGGAGACGGTCCTCTTGTCCCAAGCAGACAAGAGGGCCAGCTGAAGAGGACGGGAATGGAAATGGACAAAAGGCACGGCTTCCATGGCAGCAATCATCTTCCCCAGAACTCTCATGCAGGACCGTAGGGGGAGAGGAGTTGATGGCTTTAGAATGAGGATCCCCTGGCAGAGAGAGAGAAACGGGCTTTAACTTTGTCGAACCTCATGCCCAGAAACATCAGGTGCTGAGCTGGGGTCAGGGAGGACTTCTCTCTGTTGACAATCCAGCCGAGACAGACCAGAGTGTCAAAGGAGATCCGAAGACTCAGGTCGCAGTCTCGGAGGGAAGGCCCCTTGATCAGAAGATTGTCCAAGTAAGGGATTATAAGAATCCCCTTGGAACGAAGAATGGCCATGTGTCATGTGTGCATCGCCACGAAGATCGTCGCGGTTGCACATTCTGACTTCTCACAGCTGAGTAGCTGTTTCTTTGTGTTTGGCACTTAGGGAGTTAATTCTGTCTGTGCTCGGTTCTGGCACAGGGTGCAGTTCCTCCCGGCTGCAATTGATTATTTGTTGATTGGTTTCCTTTAAGAATCTTGTTGTCTGCTCTGGGAGTTGCCAGTGAAATTTCCATGCAGACCACAGATAGGATTGAACCTGTATAGACTCAAGTTGAGATCTCCTAAGTTGATTTAGCTCACATTGCTTAGAGTTTTATATTCCAGACCATTTATGTTTCTTCTATGCTTGTGTGTGTATGCAAGTCTGTGTTTACTCCTGTCTGTCTTATATGTTTAAATTGTGTATCTAGTTGATATCTGCCCATATCCCTGTGGTGGTATTCAGGGATTGATAGGAGACAGGATTAGGCTGGAGACTTGGACCTCTGAACCATTATCAGTACCTCCAAGGAGAGGGATTAGTTAGGACCCCAGTTTAGGGTCAGGTTAGACCCCGGTCCACCTCTTTCCTGTTACAGCTTTTACAAGTCCTCAAGATTAACCCTGAGTTCAACGGATATCGTGTCAGGTAAATCTATTCTTTACTTACATTTTGATGTTGCTAAACTGTATGCTGTTTAGAGTGTTGTCCCTGTAAGAATAGTTTACTGACATTGTTAACATCTCATTAGACAGCGTGACATTAAACATATAAGACAGACAGGAGTAAACACAGACTTGCATACACACACAAGCATAGAAGAAACATAAATGGTCTGGAATATAAAACTCTAAGCAATGTGAGCTAAATCAACTTAGGAGATCTCAACTTGAGTCTATACAGGTTCAATCCTATCTGTGGTCTGCATGGAAATTTCACTGGCAACTCCCAGAGCAGACAACAAGATTCTTAAAGGAAACCAATCAACAAATAATCAATTGCAGCCGGGAGGAACTGCACCCTGTGCCAGAACCGAGCACAGACAGAATTAACTCCCTAAGTGCCAAACACAAAGAAACAGCTACTCAGCTGTGAGAAGTCAGAATGTGCAACCGCGACGATCTTCGTGGCGATGCACACATGACACCATGACCTTCTTGAATACTTTGGGAGCAGAGGCCAGGCAGAAGGGAAGAGCCGTGAACTGATAGTGGCCCTCCTGGGTGGTAAACCAAAGGAATCTCTGATGCTGAACACAAACAGGAATGTGAAGATAAGCATCCTGAATGTCTACAGAGAAAAGAAATTCTCCCGGTTCCATGGAGGCGATTACCGAGCGTAGGGACTCCAATCTGAAATGACGGATCCGAATGTGACGGTTCCGTCGCTTAAAGTCCAAAATCGGACCGAGCGATCTGTCTTTCTTCAGGACTACGAAAAGATTGGGGTAGAACCCTGAAAATCGTTTGTTCCGGGGAGCGGGTACAATTAGTCCTGTGCGTAGTAGGGAAGAGATGGCCTGAAGAATCCCCGGGTCCTGAGACGGGACTCTTGGAGGGCGAGACAGACAAAAACGTATTCCTGGGAGTGGGGAGGGGGGAGAGGGTCGATTTTGTAACCGTATGTAACTATGTCTCTGACCCAGGCATCGTCGACCGCAGACAATCATGCATGCCTGCAAGGTGGGTCCATGGTTCTTCTTCACTGATGAGGATGCATTCAGGAGCCCTCAGATGGATGAGGGTACTAGTATGAAAGATCCTCCTTGGGTGGGGCAGGGAAAAGGCTAGGACCAGCCACAGGGAATCACCCTGAAGCACCCGTAAAGGTGACAAGGGATTAGGTCCTGCCAGCGGGTCTGAGAGTGGGCGATGTGGGTGACACCACACTGCTGTCTCAATACGGGAAAACAGAGTGAGAAATTACACCCTGCTACCCTAAGGAAGAAGAACCTGAAAGACAAAGAGAAAAGAATAATAAAAACACACAAGAAACCTGAAAAGGAAAATACGGATCTGGGATCAGATCCAGGTGGCCTCCTACAGACGCAAAGCTTAAACTGAGATACTTGGTGCTTGTCAGTGGGTGTACTACTACTGCTGAGGAGGAGCTATTTTCCTTTTTCGAATAGTGTCATACTGCATAGTGTCAGCCTCCTAGTGACTTCAAGAAAAAAAGGTAGCACACTGTAGCGCTATAGCTTGCAGACACAAAATATGAAAAATGAATCGCATCACTGCCTTAGAAATATGAAAAATTGAGAAGTCTTAGCGCATAAAATGGCCAATTTATGCGTACCTGGAAGCCACGTTAAGCCTTAACGTGGCTTCCAGGTACACATAAATTCATATTTCATATTTTATGTCTGCAAGCTATAGCGCTACAGTGTGCTACCTTTTTTTCTTGAATGTGCATGAGTTGGTGACTCTAGGTTTAGCACCTGTTCATATTAGGTCTATTTTTGGATGTGCCGGTCAGTTTTTTGATATGTATTCATTTACCTTCTGCCTGAGCACTCCACCTGCTATTCACAGGCGTTTTAATTATACCAGGTCCATTACCCCTCCACAGAGATGTAGATTTTAGTCTAGAGAGAGGATTCATGTTCCCATACAGACAGACTTTTCTAAAGCCTTAACGTGGCTTCCAGGTACACATAAATTGGCCATTTTATGCGCTAAGACTTCTCAATTTTTCATATTTCTAAGGCAGTGATGCGATTCATTTTTCATATTTTGTGTCTCCAAGCTATAGCGCTACTGTGTGCTACCTTTTTTTATCTTGAATGCGCATGAGTTGGTGACTCTAGGTTTAGCACCTGTTCACCTTAGGTCTATTTTTGGATGTGCCGGTCAGTTTTTTGATATGTAAGCCTCCTAGTGACAGCAGCATACACCCATGGTTACCAGTATCCCCCAATGAAGCGATAAAGAAAAACCCTTTTAGTAAAATGTAGCTAAGGAATAAGCGGTGAAGCGTTCACGTATCTGTAACAGGGTCACTGCAAAACCAAACCCACTCATTACATTCTGTTACATTTCATTCCAGCTGTCTCAGGACATGACCAAGACTAAGAAACAATATCTGTCATTAAAATGTGGGCAAGGAAGAGGAAAGAAATAGCACTCTGAAAAAACCAGGGTGGATTTGATTTAAATCAAACTGATTTAAATCA
>VIAB01001338.1:179299-189804 GCA_009801035.1 Oophaga pumilio
GGGCAGTTGCCCCCCCCTGCCCCACGGTGGGTACGCCCATGCTAAGGTGAATGGACAGATGCTATGTAACCACGTGTTGCTTCCTTAGACGCTGCTGACAGAGACAGATGTCATTTACCATTCAGGACACCAAGGAAAGATGTATGCAAGCTTTGGCTATGGACAAATGGACAATCTCTTCGTAACTAATACCCTCATTTCATGTTTTCCTAAATGATATTTTTTTGATGGCCAGTTTAATAAACCACTACAATTTTTTTTATAAGAAACATTGTGACATTTTCCTCAGAGTATCGCATCTGGTAACAAGTCCTGGTAAAAATATACGAAAATAAGCATTTTTAACAGTGGGACAACCATGAAGCATCATGGAGCCATCAGGGACTGCTGGGTGTACTCCAACTTCCAAAACGGTGGCAACTGGAAAGTCAAAGCTCATGGAAAACTGAGAACAGAAGAGGCATGAGGCAATAACATGGCGGATATGGCAGCCAAAGAGGCGGCAAAAGGAAGACAACACGGAGAAGTGGGAGAGGTCGTAGAGCCGGACGGTTACTAA
Organism: Oophaga pumilio; assembly: GCA_009801035.1. NCBI lineage: Eukaryota > Metazoa > Chordata > Amphibia > Anura > Dendrobatidae > Oophaga > Oophaga pumilio. The sequence continues at coordinate 179,859 of VIAB01001338.1, forward strand.
ATGACGACTGAAGGCAAGAAACCTGACAAAATGATGTCCTGGGATCTGCTCAAGAAGTTGCAAGACCAAGCTCCAAAGGAGAAGAAGGAGAGCTGAATGTGAAAGATGCAACACGTGAAGAAGGAAGGTTATCTACAATGGACTTCAAACCCTGCCTACCGCAAAGTATGTACCCTATGGTGATTCAATGGGCACATGGACCCACCCACAGATCAAAGACACAGATGAGTGATCTGATTGGTGCTTACTGGTTCGCTCCAGGGATCTCCACCCTAACAGCCAAATTCACCAGCAGCTGTCTGACCTGCGGCAAATGCAAGCCTTGAAGTGTGAAAAAAGCCCCCCACATCATCTGGCCAGACAACTCTACCCTCCTCCAGAGGATCCAGATAGACCACATCCAGATGTCGCCAAGTGGAGAATTCGAATACGCCCTTGTGGTCAAAGAAGTGTTTTCAAGATGGACAGAAGCTTTCCTAGTGAAGAACCAGAGACTACTGCAAAGAAGCTACTTTCGGAAAATAGTGTGCAGATACGGGGTTCCAGAAGTGATAGAGAGTGATCAGGGACCGCATTCACAGCAAATCTGACACGAGAGATCTGACCAGCAGTAGGGTCAGATTTAGGTCTACACACTCCATACCACCCCCAAAGCAGTAAGAAAGTAGAAAAGCTAAATGAGACACTCCCAATTGCACTATATAGCGTAAGGCACACTCCCAGAGGCCCAGAAAAGCTGTCACCATATGAAATTTTGTTTGGGTCTAGTCTCAAGTTAGGTGTATTCTTCCCTCAGCAGTTGACTATGCAGAATATCTTGTCTGCTTATGTAATTGAATTGATCAAAAACTAATGTCCATTCTCAAGTTTTTCTCTTCACTGCCAGATCCAGACTCAGTGTCCAGTACGCACTCCTTGAAGCCAGAAGACTGGGTGTTGGAGAAAAAGTTGGAAAGGAGAACACTCTATCCCAGATTCGATGGTCCTTTCCAAGAGCCCCAGATGACGCCAACCTCTGTGAAACTAGAGGGAAAGCCTGCTTGGATCCACGCATCGCATTGCAAGGAAGCTACCGTACCAGAAGATACACCTAAGCCATGAATAATGTCGTAGATGCCCTGCCTGACCGGATAGATGACCTACCTGATGAATAATACACACGTTTTTCTGAGCATGCAGTTGAATAAAGAGACTATGATTGCAAAGTTATGAACCCCTGCTAGGGACAGATCTCCTGACCGCCCATTTGCGAAAAGCCTGTAACGATGGGGGCTGCATGTGCTAGACATGTGTCAGCCCATCGGCAGCACAAAAGAGTTGCAGCGCTTTGGGACAGGAGCAGGTTTTAGGGCAAGTGATATCTAAGGGGGGATTGTGATGGAAATATATATGTATCTTATTTACATCAGGTAGATCTCACTTGCTGGTCACCGTACTAACCCTATATACCAATATATCAGTATATATTCACAAGTAGTGCAGACAAATAATCAGTTGCTTAAGACATGACCCCTGACCCACATAAGTCAGGTTGGTGCAAGAACCAGACAGCTACAAGGTGCTTTCCCAGCCAACAGACGGAACAAAGAGGAACTAAGTAACAGATGGTCCAAATGATGGTTGCTTTCTGCTGATTTCTGCAGGAAACTAAGACAAGGGTCATAAATCGTCGAATCAGCCTTTTGTTAAGTTAAAGAAAACTGCATACACTCATTTATTAAAGCAACCAATAGCCTTGAAGCTTCTAATTGTATGTTAATTGACTAACCAACCCCTTTTTGTAAATGTATAAGACTATGTGATAATAATAAAGCCATCAGTATTGATGGAATGTTATGCTGGCACCTTTGTGTGGACAGTGTTCATTTCCAGAGAACTCTCAAAAATGCTCAGTCTAATTTGGGAACAGCAGAAGCAAACATGGGGATAGATTTATCCTAACCAAATTTCCATAACACTATCAGTTCTCGGCTCTTCCCTTCTGCCTGCCCTCCGACGCCAGCGTATTCTCCGAAGTCAGGTCAGTGGTCATGACCATCCTTCGCTCCAAATAATTCCTTACTTGGACGATCTTCTGATCGAGGGGCTGTCCCGCCGAGACTGCAACCAGAGTCTTAAGATCACCTTGGGCACTCTGGTCTGCCTTGGTTGGATTGTCAACAGAGAGAAGTCCTCCCTGACCCCAGCTCAGCTCCTGGTGTTTCTGGGCATGAGGCTCGACACGGCCCAATTCCGAGTCTCACTTCCAAAGGGGAAGTTTTTATCCCTCTCCCAGGGGTTCCGCACGCTAAAGCGACCTGCTCATCTCCCCCTGCGGTCCTGCATGAGGTCTGAGGAAGAGGATTGCCACCATGGAACCGATAATAATAATAATAATAATCTTTATTTTTATATAGCGCTAACATATTCCGCAGCGCTTTACAGTTTGCACACATTATCGTCGCTGTCCCCAATAGGGCTCACAATCTAGATTCCCTATCTGTATGTTTTTGGAGTGTGGGAGGAAACCGGAGTACCCGGAGGAAACCCACGCAAACACGGGGAGAACATACAAACTCCTTGCAGATGCGTTTTGACCAGTTCCATACCTGTCCTCTTCAGCTGGCCCTCTTTCCGGCTTGGGACAAGAGAGCCGTCTCTATAGACCAACCTGTGCTTCTGCCTCTCAGGGTGAGGCAGTCTTTACCTGGTGGACGCTATCAGCATCAGTCCTATGAGGCAAGCCCTTCCTTCCCTCCGGGGGCAGGTCATCACCTCCGACGACAGTTTTCTCGGGTGGGGAGCGATCCTTCTTCTCAGTGTAGGGTCGCTGGAACGACCAAGAAGCCACTCTCCCCATCGATATCCTGGAGATCAGGGCAATTTTCTTTGCCCTACGCCACTGGCAGACCCTCCTTGCAGGCCAGCCGGTCCTCATACAGTTGGACAACGCCACTGTCATGATCCCAGTGCAGGGTTGACCTGCACGCTAGGGGTTAAGGTTTTGATCCCAGTGCAAGCTCTTACCTGCACACCTGGGGCTTATTATTGTGGCCTCTCCTTGGTTCGGGGAGAGCTTCTTATAGCCCTAGGAAGCTCCAATCCCTGTCAGTTATACTTTCGCCCTTGGCAGAGTGTGTTGACCCCTGAGTGTGTTTGTGCTGTGTTCTGGTTTGCCTGATACTTTGGTTTTGACTCGGTCTGTTCTCTGGATACTGCTTGTTGGATTCTGTTTCTGTACCTTCGCTGTCTGTTTGGTTTTGACCTCTGCCTGGCCCCGACTATCCGTTCTGTCTCATCCTTTGTACTGTACTGTCTTCTCGTGCTTTGACCTTGGCTTGTTCAGATTTACGTCTCTGTCTGTGCCCCTGGGTAACTTTGTCCCGTAGTTACCTTTCTAGGAGTTTTCCCTCAGCTTCTAGCTCCCTGGAGCTGAAGCCACGCCCCTCAACTGTCAGGTGATTCAGGCCCTGAAACCATCTCTCTCCTGCCTTGCTCACCCTGCGTTCCTAGGAGCCTGAAGCTTTCTTCTGCACTCGTCTTCCGGGAGATTGCACTGGTGAGTTCTCTTGCAATCCTCACCGTGATAGCCACTGCCGTGGTTTTCATGAACCGTCAAGGTGGGACTCGCTGCAAACAGGTTATGGTACACATAACCAGGATTCTGAGACGGGCAGAACGTCACGTTCCCGCCACATCATCCATGCACATTTTGGGGGTGGAAAATTGAGCAGCCGTTTCTCTGAGCCGTCAGGGTCCTGCATCGGGCGAGTAGTCATTCAGTCCCGTAGTTTTCTCCAGATATGCCAGAAATGGGCACACCGGTTGTTGTCCAGATGGCGTCTCGGTTAAACCATAAGTTTCCTCCGTACGTATACAGGTCCCGGGATCCCTAGCCATCGGTTGCGATGCTCTGGTACTCCCATGATTATTTTCCCAACTGCCTTTTCTTTTTTCGTCTCTCCCCTTGATTCCGAGAATCGCAAAGAGTTAAAAGCAGAAGGGATTCCAGTATTCCTGATGGCTCCAAACTGGCTAAGACAGGCCTGGTACCCGGAGCTGGTGAACGTGCTCATGGACGCTCCCTGGAGGCTTCCAGACAGTCCGGATCTTCTTTCACAAGGCCCCTTCTTCCACCAGAGTTCACAGTCTCTAAGTTTAACGGCATGAACGTTGAGGCCTAGTTCTGAAAGGCTGTTTTTTTCCCATCAGGTCATTCAGACCATGATTTGTGTGAGAAACCTTCTTCTGGTGGTGGGAGGACAACTATTTGGTTCCTATGTCTTTTTCCCTTCCTTCCATCCTTGTTTTTTTTCGACAAGTGGGTCTTGACTCAGGTCTATCTCTCAGTGCTCTTAAGGGGCAAGTTTCAGCGGTGTCAATTCTTTTCCAACGAGATCTGGTGTCTCGTGCCCAGGTAATGACCTCTCTTCAAGTAAGCGCCCACCTGGCACCTCCTTATCATTCCCCTATAGATCCATGGGATCTTAACCTTGTCCTTGGTGCACTCAAGCGCGGTCCTCTTTTTGAGCCCATTCAGGACATTGTTTTCTCTTCTTAGTTGCCGTTACGGCCATCAGGAGAGTTTCTCAGTTAGCGACATTATCCTGCCGTTCTCCGTTCGTGATTCTTCATCAGGACAGGGTAGTTATCAGACCTGTTCTTTCCTTTGTTCCTAAGGTGGTCTTTTCATTTCACATTAATGCAGACATAGTCCTTCCTTCTTTATGTCTCTCTCCGGTCCATTCTCTGGAGAACTCATTCTTAGGCAGTTTGATACCAGGCCTTGGTTTTACAGATTGTAAGGCCGCGACCTGGTCATCTTTGCACACCTTCGCAAGGTTTTATGGAGTTCACACTCATGCCTTGTCCGATGCAGGCCTAAGAAGGAAAGGTGCTGCAGGCGGCGATTACGCACCAGCCGACCTAAATCTTGTTTTTTTCTTTGCATTCTTTCTGTTCCCACTCTTGGGGACTGCTTTAGGACGTCCCATGGTTACCTGTGTCCCCCAATGAAGCGATAAAGAAAGAAGGATTTTTAGTACTCACCGTAAAATCTCTTTCTTGGAGCCTTCATTGGGGGACACAGCATCCTCCCTTATTGTCTGTACCATTATTGGGCCTAAGTGCCTTTGTTCTTGAGTTGGTACATATGTTGAGTTTTTGGTTGCTTCTCCTACTGCTTTAGTAGTGAGGTACTCTGTGCCTGTTGGTGGGTGTATACTGCAGAGGAGGAGATATCTTTCCTTTTTTTGCATAGTGTCAGCCTCCTAGCGACAGTAGCATACACCCCATGGTTTTCTGCGTCCCCCAATGAAGGCTCCAAGAAAGAGATTTTATGGTGAGTACCAAAAATCCTTTTTTTTTTTTTTTTTTTATCTAAGTGGTGAAAAAAAAATCCAAATTTTGTTAAAAAGAAAAAAAAAAGTTGCCATTTTCCAAGACCCATAGCGTCTCCATTTTTCAGGATCTGGTGCTGGGTTGGGGGCTTATTTTTTTGCGCCGATCTGACATTTTTAATGATACCATTTTGGTGCAGTTACCATCTTTTGATCGCCGGTTATTGCATTTTATTGCAATGTTGAGGCGACCAAAAAACGTAATTCTGTCGTTTCAATTTTTCTCTCGCTTCGTCGTTTACCGATTGGATAAATTCTTTTTATATATTGATAGATCGGGCGATTCTGAAAGCGGCGATACCAAATATGTGTATATTTTATGTTTTTTTATTGCTTTATTTTGGGACGAAAGGAGGGTGATTTGAACTTTTATATTTTTAAAAACATTTTTTTTTACTTTTTACTTCCTTCAATAGTCTCCATGGGAGATTAGAAGCTGCAGTTGTCCGATGGCCTCTGCTACATAGAGGAGGGCTGCAGCCCTCCTCTATGTAGCAGATATGGTCACTTGCTATGAGCTCCGACCACCAGGCGGCGCTCATAGCGATCCAGCAATGACAACCACAGGGGTCTCCTGCTGACCCCGGGTTGTCATGTCAACCCATCGGCGACCTGCGGTCATATAACACGGGCGCTGATGGGAGGAGGTATTAACGTGCTTACTGCGTGTGCATGTTAAATGCCGCTGTCAGCGTTTGACAGCGGCACTTAACATGTTAACAGCAGCGGGTGAATCACGATTACATTCGCAGCTGTTCCGGGCACATGTCAGATGATCAGATCAGCTGTCATGTGCCGGAATAGGTGCGGGCTCATCGCCGGAGCCCCACCAAACACTCTGTGTGTCATTGGATGTTAAGGATTTAATGTTTGCAAATGCACACAGGAACAAAGACCTTAATTTTAGGAGACATGTCCTGTGGTCTGATGAAACTAAAATTGAACTTTTTGAGCATAATGACTATCGGTACGTTTGGAGGAAAAAGGGAGAAGTTTGGAAACCTAAAAACACCATCCCAACTGTGAAACACGGGGGTGGCAGCATCATGTTGTAGGGTTGTTTTGCTGCAGGAGGGACTGATACACTTCACAAAATAGATGGCATCATAAGAAAAGAAGATTATGTGACAATACTGAAGCAACATCTCAAGACATCAGTCTGGAAGTTAAAGCTTGGGCAGAAATGTGTCTTCCAAATGGACAATGACCCGAAGCATACTGCCAAAATGGTAACAACGTGGCTTAAGGAGAACAAAAGTCAATGTTTTGGAGCTGCCATCACAAAGCCATAATCTCAATCCTATTGAAAATTTATGGGCAAAGCTGAAAAGGCAGGTGCGAGCAAGGTGACATACAAACCTGGATCAGTTACACCAGTTTTGTCAGGCGGAATGGGCCTAAATTCCTACCAATTATTGTGAGAAGCTTGTGGAAGGATATTCCAAACGTATGACCCAAGTCATTCAGTTTAAGGACAATGGTACCAAATACTAATGAAATTTATGGCAACTTTTGACTTTGCAATAAGTAATAAAAATGCCTGAAAACATTCTCTCTCTCTCATTATTCTGGCATTTGGCAAGGTTTATTCTGATTTCATGTCAGATACTGAGAAAAACATGCAGATGTATTTTTATATAGTGTATGGAAACTTCTGGTTTCAACTGTATAAGAGGTCATTCACATTGTGTTTTGCCCCTTCCATCAAGCACCCCTTCTGAATCCCCCAAAAGTTCTGAAAAAGCCACAAAGTACAATGATGGAATGCTGAAATTTTTTTCTCTTATTTTACGGAGGCATTATTACAGGAAGGGGCACTGGATGGAGAACAACTGGGTCACTAGTCCTTTGACAGAGGAAACCGTCTCAGTACGGTTTTCCCAGAAGTGTCCGCTTCATTCTCACTAACTTAATTTTGGTCAGTATTTGCAAAGCAAAATTAGGCTTGGAACCTACAGAGAGAAAGGATACAGCAAAAAAAAAATGCACTTCTGTGTTTTTGACCAACTCCTGGTTTTAACGTACAGATGCTGACCACAGTACTGCAGTGACAAAGTCCCCTAACAGAGAAGCCCTTGTTCACAGTGTCGCCCTCATGCTCGTTAAAAGGGGTTATTGAGTTTTTAAAAAATTAAACGAGCTGCAAAAAATGTTAAAAATAAATAAAAACATTACTCACCTGTTAAATCCCCCGTGTCTCCTGTCTCACTGGTGGTCCTCACCCTTTATTTCCTAGTAACAATGTTGTGTCCCATATCTGTAGGACCGCTGGTCAATCTTTGACCTCATTGTGTCCCCTCAGCAGGGATCATCAGAGTAAGGAAGTTGGAGGATTTAACAGTTGGAGGATTTAACAACCAAGTGATTTTTTTCTTTTATACATTTCTTGCAGCTAGTTTAACATCTTTAACTCTACATTGCACAATCCCTTTAATAAAGGCTGAATACATAAAGTGCTCTCAATGAATGCATCTTAAAGGGGTTGTCCAGGTTTGGGATTAAAGTTTGTGGACTATGTGACTTCAGACTTCTGAAAATGTAACTCTGAGTCTGTGGACCAGCATTTTTAATTGTTGCTTATTTCCCAATAAATTTGTATGCCTCAGCCATCACTAGGGAAATGTTCTCATTGGACGTTTCTGCAGCAGAATTTCATCGTGGAAACGCAGCAGTGTCTCGGTATGTTTCTGCAGAGAAATCAGCAGAATATATTGACAGGCTGAGTATTTTAAGACCAGGCTGGGAACTTTCTGCTGTGGATTTTATCCACTGCATTCATAATGTTCCTACTGTAATATGAAACTATGTGGCAGAAAATCTATGGCTCGCGGGAACATACCCAGAAGGCAGAAAATTTGGGACTAAAAAAAAAAAAAAAAAAAAAAAAGTTGGGAGTTTTGATTCCTAAAAACAAAACAGCATTTTCAAATGCCCAATACCAAAGTGACAGGACAGGGTGCAGGTAACAGTACCTTCTCTCCTGGCCTCCCGTGCTTTTCGTCTCTCCTCGGCTCGCCTATATCGCTCTTTCAGTTCCTTCTGCTGTTCCCTCTGTTTCCTCTCACGCTCACGATTACGTTCCAGTTGTTCCAGACGGTCGCTGCAAGAAAGAAAACAGTTCCATTAAAGTTAAAGGAAGTTGAATTATCTGGTGTCCGTCCATAAGCTGATCACAGGGTGCCATAATACCGGGATCCCCAATAATCAACTGCAAATTGTAGGCGAATCTGACATCACAGGAGAAACAAAGCACTACACAGTTCACACCAAGATATAAGTCAGGCCTGCATAACATGTGGCCCGACGCAGTATGTAGTGCAGCCTGCTGAGCTGCCCAGGATGCGTAGATCCTTCCTTCCTAAATTCAAAAGTATTCGAGTCGTTCAGACACAAATACATTTGAAAACTACCGAGCCGGGACAGGGGCAGAGGAGAGCCGGGACAGTGGCAGAGGAGAGCCGGGACAGTGGCAGAGGAGAGCCGGGACAGGGGCAGAGGAGCACACGACAGTCCTCACCCCGACGTGCAGTGGCGTAATGAGGTTAGCAAACTGCTGACATCATCAGACTGCTGCTGGCACCGGGCCGCAGAGGTCGCGGCGGGCATCGGAAAACACTTGAGGAGCCAAAGATGAAATATTTGTTTCGTGATTGGAGTTACTTTTCAGGGGCCATTATGGGGAACATTATTGGGGTAATGAGGAAGACTATAGAGGCCATTATGGGGCAATGAGGGACACTATGGATGCCATTATGAGGGACATTATGATCCAATGAGGAACATTATGGGGCAATGAAGGACATAATGGGGCAATGGGGAACATTATGGAGGCCATTATAGGGACAATATGAGGCAATGGGGAGCCTTATGGAGCAATGGAGGACACGGTAGGGGACATTATAGAACAGTGGGGGACATTATGGGGCATATAGGGGGATTGTGAATGGGATCATAGTATAGTGTACGGTGGGGAGGACTTTATGCAGTGAGGCAGTGTGGGGGAGATATGGAAAGGTGCAATTCAGGAAACATTATGCAGAAGGGTAGTATGGGGGATTTTTTTTTTACTGGAAGCACAGTGAGGAGCAATTATTTATTCAGGGGTGCAGCATGTGAGAAATTTATACTTATGGGGCAGTGTAATGATACTTTTATTTCGAAGGGTACAGTATCAGGAAGTGCTGCTGAATACGGAGGAGAGGGAAGTCTGCAGAGACAAGCTCTTGGTGTTAAATCTAATTATGGCGTCTGTACTACACAGAAACAAAAGGGATGGGAACCACTTGAATCAGAGAAGATGTTACCTATAAGGTAACTGGATGCAAACATCTATTTGTGATGCTGCCCAAGTCTCTTCAGTGCTGCGGTTCCTGAATGGTCTGCAGTCTGAAGATGGCTGGTAACAACAACTCCCAGCATCTCCTTACCATTAAGTATATACTGGGAATTGTAGGTTCAAAAAATACAATTATATATGGGGCTGACCTGACATTACAATTGATTGCTGTTCTAAGCTTGGCGCTGTACACTATGTTCCAAATTATTATGCAAATTACATTTTTCTCTGA
>VIAB01001339.1:48560-63086 GCA_009801035.1 Oophaga pumilio
ATATCATCCGTTTTCGGCGCCAGTGAGTATGAGCCCTTACTGTGCGGGGCTAGGTAGGAATCCGAAATGTTTCATCAAACTCACGATTTAGATCAAATCTGATGAGAAGACAAAGTTCCGTGTGTAGAACAATTGTTCCAATGGTTCCCTCTAAAATGAAGATCTTGAACGTACAGTGTCTTCTTAACCAAAATCCCAATGTCTTTCTCTCGTAAAGGGTATTGCGGACAGAATTGCCAATGAAAACCAAATCGGCTGAGGTCTTACAATTAGGACTCTACTTGAAGCATTCAAAACCAACGATTTTTGCAAATGTTTTAGTACACCACGCTCCATTTTTGAGGAGATTAACTTTTCGTCAAGAGATTTTGAAAAGTTTTGGTAGATGTGTTTTTGTTTTTGTTTGTTTTGTTTTTGCAGCCTTTTGATTGGAAAGTGCATTGGATGTAGCCTGATTTCATCGGGATCTGCATCCAAGAAATGACAATCTCTTGTTCTTTTTTTTTTTTATACCAGGCATTATTCGAAACCTCTAAAAAAAACTTCTCATGTGAACAGCACAGTGTACTTTTCATGGAAATGAATACAAATAGTTTTCCGATTATTTTTAAAGGGAGTTTGTCACCGCCAAAATTCCAATATAATCTGCATGAACATTTATATAGGGATCAGAAGCTCCTATAAAAATCATACCGGTTATATACAATTTAATATTTACTGAAAAATCTACTTTTATTTATGGGAATATGCAAATGAGGGCGCTTCTGCGCACCCTTGGCGTGGCCTATGTCTTGGTGCACCATAATGCCCAAATAATTGCGTGCACCAGCACTGACACTTTGATCACAATGCTGCAATGCATCAATGCGCAAGCGCAGACATGTGAACTGGATTTAGACAGCATTCGCTGTTACCTGCGGAGCACTGTCAATCAAGGTAAGGGGCTGGCTTTAATATGCAAATAGGATGGTGTAACAGTGCTGCAACGTAGTGGCCATGTCAAGGGCGCACAGCAGTGTCCTCATTTGCATATTTGCAAATAAAAGTTTTTCTGCAAATATTAAGTTAAACAGTATATACCCGGTATGATTTTGATACAGGCCGGATCCCTTATATAAATATTCATGCAGTTTACCGTAATTTGCATTTTGGGGGTGACAGACTCCTTTTAAAGCATTTTTGTAAGGTTTGATTTTGGAGCAGATCCATTGCAAAAAAACGCCTAAAAAAACTGTGTGCACAGAGCCTAAGGTTATTCACACATAGAACTTTGAGAAGATTTTTGGATCGGAACTGTGCTGAAAAAAACCCTGAAAAATGGCTTAAAAAACACTTGGAAAACGTCCAATTCATTTCGATTGTAAAACCACTTTCCTGTTCATCGTTAGGTCTTTTGAACGTTTTTCTTCCATTTTTAGCCTTTTGTAAAAACACCGGGTGGAGGAAAAAAAAGACTGCAGTGTCCAATCAGAAGGCTGCAAAAACAAACACTTCTGAAAAAAAAACTCCAGAAACACTTGAAAAACTCGTAAAAATCACTTTAAGAAATGAAAAAACTCACAAAAGGAGGAAGGTTTCTTGTAGTAGTTTCCACTAGAGAACTTGTTTTTGAACAAAAATTAATGAACACATTCTAACTCCAGTAAAGGGGTTAAACCACTGTCACTTTGATAAATTGGACATTCGAGAAAAAAACTGACACTGTAAAGAGCGCTGTTCACATTACAACACGTACTTACAACACGTCAATTTCTGATTTGACTTTCACCTCTTTGGGTGACAGCACCGTGATGACGCAGTACATATGCATTCGCCGCAGATTTGCAGCAAAACTCTGCAACCGAAATTGTTAATCTGCGGATTTTAAAATTCCGAGTTGGGGGTCAAATGATTTTGTCTTGTAAGTTATCGGCTGCAGATATTATTTGTGCAAACTTCGTATCTCCTATGTCTGACAACCCAAGGAATTAATGTTTTGCTTATCCCAGTATATCATCATTTCATTAGAACAACCCTGGTCCGTTAGTAAGGCCGTGCTCCTCGGCCTCTATTCAGTAAGGCCGGACCGGTCCGTGCTCCTCGGCCTCTATTCAGTAAGGCCAGACCGGTCCGTGCTCCTCGGCCTCTATTCAGTAAGGCCAGACCGGTCTGTGCTCCTCGGCCTCTATTCAGTAAGTCCCGGCCGGTCCGTGCTCCTTGGCCTCTATTCAGTAAGGCCGGACCGGTCCATGCTCCTCTGCCTCTATTCAGTAAGGCCAGACCGGTCCGTGCTCCTCGGCCTCTATTCAGTAAGGCCAGACTGGTCCGTGCTCCTCGGCCTCTATTCAGTAAGGCCAGACCGGTCCGTGCTCCTCGGCCTCTATTCAGTAAGTCCCGGCCGGTCCGTGCTCCTCGGCCTCTATTCAGTAAGGCCAGACCTTTCCGTGCTCCTCGGCCTCTATTCAGTAAGTCCCGGCCGGTCCGTGCTCCTCGGCCTCTATTCAGTAAGGCCAGACCGGTCCGTGCTCCTCTGCCTCTATTCAGTAAGGCCAGACCGGTCCGTGCTCCTCGGCCTCTATTCAGTAAGGCCAGACTGGTCCGTACTCCTCGGCCTCTATTCAGTAAGGCCACACTGGTCCGTGCTCCTCGGCCTCTATTCACGGCCCGCTCGGTGCTTTACTTCTGTGTTCTCGGAGACTGGAACAAGTTGTTTGTTTGCTCTGCCTGCGAAGCTCGTGACCCGGGTTTTTCAATGACGGCTTTTCATGCAGTGTAATAACAAAGGCGAGCCCTGAAGTGCTGGCGATGGGTGTAAACAAGGGTGTTTCAGACAAGACTCGCTTGTATTACTTCTCGGATGTGTATCTCCGCTGGGCCGCGTACACCTGTCGCTGATCACTGGGAAGCTGAGTTTGAGAAGAGGAATTTTGAAAAGGGGGTGATAAAAGTTCGACCTTCTCCTCCCTCATTTATATTAGATAGGTCCATATATAAATCCCAAATGGTGCGTTTGCCACGCGTCACTGAACTCCAACATATATGAAGGCACCGGACCAGATCCCCTAAATAATACAGATCACAAATCTCCAGACCCCCTTAATAGAGACCCCAAACCAGACCAACCAAAGTGCTTGTCCCAATCCCACATAGTTACTGCTTGGACCCCCACTGATCACAAGAATGAGGTGCGTCCCCTATTTCAATGGAGCAGAGGTTACGCTCGCACACTACCACTCCATTCAATGTCTATGAGCGCAGTACTCGGCCATCTCTCAGTCTCCAAAACGTGTGACCACCTCTTCCTTCTAATAAGGTACAGGGACCCTCGTTCTTGTGATTAGTAGGGCCTCATCTGTGGATGGGTGATATCGATGGTGGAACTAGGTAATAAATCTACTAAGACTTGTTCCAGTGGTTGGACCCCCTGTTTCGTGACCAACGGGAGTCCTGGCATTCATGCCCTTATCGCCAACACTGTGGATATGATCCAATTCCTTTAAGGGGAGCTTGTCTACATGTTTACATATTGAAGTTGTGGTGTGGCTTACATGCCACCCTTATCTTAAAAAAATTACTTTTTTTGGTGAAATCTGATGTATGTAGGTCATGAGAAATCTACTGAAAAAGCCGTATGCAAATCAAGCTGGAAATGCACTGTGTGTTGGTGTATCTGGATGGCTTCCTCCTGGTGCATTGACATGCCTCCAGTGCTATGTCAGACTGATCTGCATATGGCATCTACTGTAGGTTTCTCATGACTGGTACTTCAAATCGCTAAAAAAAAAAAAAACTATGAAAAAATATCCGGCGCTCCGCGAGTGGACTACAGTCTTCAAATTTATTTCAGGAACATAAATGTAGACAATTCAGTCGTCAAAACCAACACGTATCGACCAGAAGGTTGATTGAAGACCTTCTGGTGGAAACACGTTGGTTTTTGACCACTGAGTTGTCTACATTTATGTTCATGAAATAAATTTTGAAGACTGTAGTCCACTCGCGGAGTGCCGGATATTTTTTCACAGGTAACTTCTGACAAGCTCATGTGCCCGTGCCCCTTTACGAGGATTATACTGTAAGCCTGGGGAGCTGGAGTCCCCGTTCCCTCTACGAAAAGAAGGTTTCATTTTTGGGGGGTGGTGGGCAAGTTTTTCATATCATAGCACTACTTCCATCTATAAAATCCTGCTGACAGATTCCCTTTCAGCAGTCTAATATTGTACGTTGTCTCCATCCCTCTGCAGTATTTTGGTGCCCATATAGCACCACCATATTCTGGAGCGCTGACGAGTCCTTACTTTCTGGCTCTGGTGGTCTCACAATCTAATGTCGTTTTCATGACCCCACACATATACTATGACCTTGTATTAAGGAGACTGGATACAGTGCATTGTTCTTATCTAATATCCGGGTGAAATCTATAGTTTTGGTATTGCTTGGCAGGTCATTAACGTTTATGTGCCGTATATATAGTGAAGTGCTCCTTCTGTGGCTCTGAGTGCTTATCTTTAGACAGATGCTTGTTTTCCTGTGTATTTATGACCCCGTCTGATCGACTAAAGCAGAAGTGGTGATGTGCCGCAAGCATACACTTCCTTGACTGTTCCTTTCGCTATTTCTCTAAAAGAACATTTTCACAACTTATTAACCCCCTAATGTGACTCTCGATCCTTGAGTGCCGTTTTATTTCTTTTTATACCTAAATAGTTTCAAAAGTTTCTCCAAATAAGTTTTATAAGTCAAAAATTTTCTTTCCTCGTACCGTGCTCAAAACCCACTGAATAAACATATTTGTAAAATATAACATCATAGCTCTCTTCAGCCACCACTAGGGGGAGTATAAGAGCTTCCTGCATACAGGTGTACACTGAACTCGATGAAAGCACCAAGCTCCCTCTAGTGGCGAGATAACTTCCTGCATGATTTCTTTTGAATCTTTGTGCAGATGAGTTAGTGCTTCTCCTTACTGATACAAAACTGCAACTCTCTATTAATAAATCAATTAGCAAACAACTTAAAGGGAATTTCCAGGAGTAAGATATTTTTGATCTATCCTGATCAGTCATTGATATCAGATTAGTTGGGTCTCGACCCCTGGTACTCCCACTAATCTGCTGTCTTCAGCTCTAGCAGCAGTTGGATGTATGCACTGAACAGAGCTGGAACAGCACAGCTCCGTTCACCTTCTAGTGAAAACAAAAGCTTAATGGCATTGGATTTAATAGCTTTTAGCAGCTGCATGAAGCCTTACATCACCAAGCACAATGCTGAATCGGATGTAGTGGTGTAAAGCTGCCATCACTGGACCCTGGAGGAAATCTTCTGCAGTGATGGATCTGATGAACAAGTCTGGGTCTGGTGAATGACAGGAGAATGTTGCTTGCCTGACTGTATTGTACAGTTTGGTGGACGGGGAATAATGCTATGGGGTAGTTTTTCACGGGGTGACCCTGGCTCCTTAGTTTCAGTGAAGAGAAATCTTAATGCTTTAGCACAGAAGACATTCTGGACAATTGTTGCTTCATCTTTGTGGGAACAGTTTTAGGCAGGCCCTTTTCTGTTCTCCATGACTGTACCCATTGCACAAAGCAAGGTCTATAAAGAATGGATGAAAGGACAAAACTTCCCGCAGGTCCCTCCAAAGTCTTGTATAAACCCATCCCAGAATAGTGGAGGCTGTTAGAGCTGCAAAAGGGGCCAACTCCATATTAATGTCTTTGGATTTAGAACGGCATGTCATAACAGCTCCTGCAGGTGTAATGTGTAGGTGTCTCAATGCTTATACTGGCCAAATATCACACAGTAGGTATAATGTATTATTTATTCAGCACATGCCCAAACTTGATGTGAGCAGAACCTAAGAAGCTGAAGAGCAGAACATTTCAAGGGTTAATTCCATTTTAGCAAGTTCTCCACTGGATAGAGAAAACATGCTAGTCACTGGTGGGGTCCGACCACTGGGATCCCACTGGTACTGAATATGGGCTCCGAAACTCTGCATTTGGCTGTCTCCGCAGGCCATACACAATGCACAGAGCGGGACATGCTCCTTTCTGTCAGCTCATTCCAGAGCTCCGCTCTCGAGGTAGCGTGGTCCACCCAGTGATCAGCATTCATAGGTGATAACTTGCAGAGATATGGGAATTAACCTTTGACACTTGACAAAAAAAATCTAGTCAGGGACTTGGTTATCAATGTGTATTTTTTTGGCCACACATAGGTTTTTTTTTATGGCTGAAAAGTCAGATTTAGACTGTAGCATTCCAACCTTCATGACTCGGACAAGCTATGGCAGATGCTGGAGGCCAATATCTATTGAAAAGTTGATCTGCTTTGTTGGATTTTTTCATCCGTTGTCTGGTGCTGACGTTGATAAGTCATTTATGCGAAACAATAGATCTGTGTCCCAGCAATGAAACACCTGACCTCACCTTTTGTCCAAATTCTCCTTTTATCCCAAGGCATTGTCATCTAAGAAAACAACCTTCACAGATTAACCCTGGATGACCAAAACTTTCAGAAAACGCCCATCTAATATCTCTAATGTATGGCCAGATTAAAGGGGTTGTCCAGTGAAAGCAAATTATCCACAGGATAGGTGAGAACGTGTTGATCGGTGAGGGTCCTGGGCTGATCACCAGCATGGGACACTTTTATCACTGTTAGGATGGAGGAACAGTGCACATTCTCAACCGCGGTCTTCCATTTTGTAATGGGGATAAAAATGCCCCGTTGGGAATAAAAGTTCCTAGTTCTACCAATCTGTGCAGGTTCCAGTGGTGGGATCAATGAGTTATCACCTGTAGATGACAACTTGTACTCACTGAACGAACCTTTTAAGATACTAGATTAGAAGTAGAACATGGAGATCTTCAGATATGAAGAAGATCCGGGAAAGTTGAGGATGTTTATATTTAGCGTGAGGAACAAGGCCGCTTGGGAATTTACCTTCTCCTCGTCAACACTTGGATCTCTGAGGAGCTTTTCTTCCAACGCCTTACGTTACAGAAGGAAGGCACTGTGGGAATTCTGTCTCACGGCTGTATATAATCTGACATTATAGCCATTATTAGCTTTCCTCATGTCTAGGCAAGTACTTTATGAAATCTGAATTATTTATTCTTTTCTCCTTATTTTGTTCTTTTATTCTCCCCAGACTCAAACAATGAATTACGTGGGGCAGCTCGCTGGACAGGTATTTGTGACTGTGAAGGAACTGTACAGAGGACTGAACCCGGCCACTCTGTCCGGCTGCATAGACGTCATTGTGGTTCGTCAGCCCAACGGCAATCTGCAATGTTCACCCTTCCACGTGCGCTTTGGGAAGATGGGAGTTCTGCGCTCCAGGGAGAAAGTGGTGAGTGATTTCACCTTTCTGGATATCTTGAATTCATGAAATAGCATTTAGGTATATTGTATAATTTCCCTGTGGACACACTACGAGCCCATTGGCAGGGCTGGACGTATGGATCAGCCATCTCTGTGGTACCACAGCACATTTTGGCTCGCACCACTGGAACTAATAGCCAAGATAACTTGAGGTTGCACCTCCGATCTCACACCTCGTGCTGAAACTGATGGCAAGGAGACCACAAAGGATGGAGCTGGAAAAATGAGTATTAATAGTACACATGTGCTGTATTACGCTTTTTTAATATCTCTTTCGTTGTGCAAGAGAGCTTTTCTCCAGTGAAGCATTGCTTGTAAGACTCCATATTGGGAAAACAATGAGACCTTCTTCATGACTTACACAGTAAAATGTGCTTGTAGACAAACTAAAGTAGAAGTGGATCGTATTGTCTAACTGAGGGATGTAGAAGAACTGGGTTATCCAGGAATAGAAAAAAGTAAATAAAAGAAAAAATATCTGACTTTTCTAGGGAGGTAATCATTACAGTACTTTAAAATGGCTGTTATCTTGTTACACTGAGAAATGCCTGTCCTGGAATGTTATAGCAGCCTGTGAGCATGTACAGTAGGAAGCTGTTGGCTCTCTCTTCATGAGTATAAGAATGTGATTCCAGTGGATATACTGCTCTCATACAAGAGAGATACCATGGGTGTTGAGGTAAGAAGAGGCTGCTCACACTGCTGTCCAACCTGTATAGCTGATCTAATACTGGAGATACCAGAGGTGCTGAGGTGAAAAGAGGCCTCTTCATTCCTCTGTCTACCCTGTCTATCTGATCTAATAATGGAGATTGCAGGAGTGCTGAGGTAAGAAGAGTCTGCTCACACTGCTGTCCACCTTGTCTATCTGATCTAATACTGGAGATGCCAGAAGTGCTGAGGTAAGAAAAGGCTGCTCACACTGCTGTCCACCTTGTCTATCTGATCTAATATTGGAGCTACCAGGAATGCTGAGGTAAGAAGAGGCTGCTCACACTGCTGTCCACCCTGTCTATCTGATCTAATACTGAAGATTCCAGAAGTGCTGAGGTAAGAAGAGCCTGCTCACACTGCTGACCAACCTGTATATCTGATCTAATACTGGAGATACCAGAGGTGCTGAGGTGAAAAGAGGTCTCTCCATTCATACCTTTGTCTACCCTGTCTATCTGATCTAATACTGGAGATTGCAGGAGTGCTGAGATAAGAAGAGTCTGCTCACACTGCTGTCCACTTTGTCTATCTGATCTAATATTGGAGCTACCAGGAATGCTGAGGTAAGAAGAGGCTGCTCACACTGCTGTTCACCCTGTCTATCTGATCTAATTGTGGAGACACCTGGAGTGCTGGGGTAAGAAGAGGCTGCTCACACTGCTGTCCACACTGTCTTTCTGATCTAATACTGGAGATACCAGGAGTGCTGAGGTAAGAAGAGGCTTCTCATACTGTTGTCCTACCTGTCTATCTGATCTAACACTGGATATACTATGGGTGCTAAGGTAAGAAGATGCTGCTCACACTGCTGTCCTACCTGTCTATTTTGATCTAATACTGGAGATACTATGGGTGCTGAGGTAAGAAGAGGCTGCTCACACTGCTGTCCACCCTACTTATTTTATCTAATACTGGAGATACTATGGGTGCTGAGGTAAGAAGAGGCTTCTCACACTGCTGCGCATCCTGTCTTTCTACATGAGAGGCTGCATTGACCTGGAGGCAGTTTGACAGTAGTTCTCGTCTATCGGTCCCAGCAGTGGAACTTCTTATTGCATATGCTCACAGTCTCCTGTCCTGTTACGTCTCTAGAACGTATTTCTGTCTGTTTAACTAGACGGCTGCCATTTTAACGTACTATAGTGATTACATACCTAGGCACAACCAGTGCGAAATTTATGCATAATAACATTTTCTTTAATTGTTTTTTTTTCTGTTTTTACCTTTCCTATTCATAGTGCCCACTTATATTTAAAGTGATGCCTGCTTTCTTGTCCATGAATGAAAGTCAGATAAAGTGGTCGAACCTGCAGTCACTTTCTATTCTCTACAGAGGATCTGTAATCTGGGTCATTCCTCCGTCTTTTACGTTGCTTCCTTCTTACTTGGACCTATGCTCACATTCCCAGCTTGCCACTAGTCTTGCGTACAGCCAACAATGACAAAGGGGCCTTAGTTAACTGCGGCTTATGCATTGAATGAGCGCCGCCATTATCCCACTGTACCCAATAGAAAAAGACTGAAAATAACCACGAACGCCTGCTTTATGGGCCACGCTATGAATGCTCAGGGGGACACCACTGGGATAAAAGGCGAATAACTATGTAAATAAGCATTATTTTTAATAGGTGTAAATTTCTAAAATAATTATAATACCATGCTCTACGTAATTTGCTATAACTGTACTGGTGACGCACTCTCATTAAATGGTGAAACACTGGGTAAGACTCAAATGGAAAGAGATGAGAAACATTGGAGGACTGTGAACTCAACAGTAAGCAACCAATGCCAGTAAGCTGCAGCCAAAGGCACATAACGTACAGTACCTGCTGAGAGCTTGGCTTTACACTCTTATAAATAACTAGGCAGGTCACACATGGATTATTGTGTGCAGTTTTGGGCACCTGCGTAAAAGAAAAAGTTGAAGTACGAAGAATAAACTAGGACTCCTTCCACAGGAGAAACCACATGGGACACTACTACAGATAAAAATTTAATGTATTGCAAAAAAAAAAAAAAACAACAGTTTTAATGCATGTCTACTTGAAACTTCTTTTCACTTGCTCTATTGAGTTTTGAACAATACTTTTTATGGGATAATCACTTTAAGTCCAAAAATATGGGCAATTTTTTTTTCTACTTAAATGCATGGATTTTGGGCTAAATCAATTTTGGCCACAGAGTAAAATGACTATTTCTCAGTGTTTTTGCCTTTTACAGGCTCATGGTTTCTCTGCACATTGCTTGCTGCATAATAAGTTCGCTGTGAATCCATCAGTGAGCTCAGTAAAACCCAGATAAAGGAGTACAAACTCCTGGTCAGAAGAAGCTCATCAATGGATTTTCAATTAACTGTGGTAATTAACTCATTTTGTAATCCGCAGTCTGTAAAAGCCACACAGTGCAAGATTTTCATTGAAACCCAATTGTAATTATTATTTTTTAGCCTTAAATACATGCAAGTTAGGTAAAAAAAAAATAAAAAAGTAAAATCTACATGACCCTGAAGGCGTCAATAACGTACAAAATTTAAACTGCCTGATCCTTCTCTCCTTTATCATGACCTATCGAGGGAGAGTGAAGAAGCCCTCATTCACATTAGCCGGTTGGTCACTTTGTAAGAAATCATTGGGTTTGTCCAACTTTAAAGGGTTCTCCTCCCTGGGTCCAGCGTAGGCTCCTGTCTCAGTGTTTTGGCTGCAGTTGTGGTATTGCATCGACCGCTCATATCACAGCTGCAGCCAATCACTGAATTCGGTGACTTGTGCCGATGTAGCCAAAACCCTGAGATGGGAGCAGCAGTGGAGAACTAGCGCTGGACGCGGAGAGGGTGAGTATCTGCTCTGTATGGTATGTCACATATATAAAAGCACTTGGGGTCCACCTTTCTTACACTGGGAAAATCAATTTAACCCAATGTGTTACGGGTCCTTAGACTGCAAGATACAGTTGGCCAATTCAGATTGGTTCCTTGGTTTATACAGTGTTTTTTTTTAAAGCCCTTGATAATTTTGGAGGTGTCCCTAATCTTGAGACAGGTGCACATTTCTGAAGAACGTCTTAGTTTCTGTAGAAAAATATTTAGACTTGAGAGTCCTCAGTGGTTGATACCTTTTAATGACTAACTGAAAAGATGGTAACAAATTGCAAGCTTTCGAGACTACTCAGGTCTCTTCTTCAGGCAAAGACTAATACAACATCTGAAGAATCACATATTTATACACAACTGGTCTGTAGAGACCAGTAATGGTGGCACACACAACTGTGCACACATCTTTTTCATGGTCAGTGTAAAACTTAATGGTAGCTAAAATGATATCCTTTTCTTATGACCCAAAATCAAAAATAATCTTAGGTTTGGTGCCCCAGTACTGGAGACCGGTGGTCGTCATCTCCAGCAAAGACTGCTCAGGTCATTGGCAGTAAGCGCCAAGAGCACCAGGCTGGTCTACACCAGTGGTCACCACAGCAAGTCAGCCTGTTGTATGGTCCTTCTATAGTTTCTCTAGCTCCTCATATTGAATAGTTTAAGCATTTTGGAGGCAATTTAAAGTTTATTTATACCAAAGAAGTGAAAATAATGGTCGTAAAATGACCTCAATGCAGACACCTGTGCAATTTATTCCTTGTCTTCTAATAAGAGGATTTTCTGGTTTCTTGAATATATCGGCATATGAATGTACTTGGGTTAATACCCAATTTCAGCACAAAGGTTGTACCAGTTTTGGAAGTTACCTCCTATCCATAGCATAACCGAGCGCCGAGCTCCCAGAGAATGGCACAATGGTGCACGTGTTCCTCTCCATTCAGACTCTTCAGAGCCCTATTCTCTGGATCACTCGTGTTGGACCGCAGTGATCGGGATGTTTTCCCTTCTCCTATCTATAGGATATAACTTGTAAACTTGACACAAACATTCTACACTGACTAAAGAAAATGGTTTACTGTCCTAGGTTGATATTGAAATCAATGGAGAGGGTGTTGACCTGCACATGAAACTTGGAGACAACGGAGAAGCTTTCTTCGTGGAGGAAACTGAGAATAATGAGGTAAATAAAGATCAAACAAGACTGCGATTTTCAGGTACTGCTATTAACATATGTATAAAAAGGTGACCAAAGGCCTAATCCTGAATGGCTCATCGGGAGTGGTCCTCCTCATGGTCTAAGTCAATGGTCGTTAATTTGTGGCCACCAGCTGCAACACCAAGCATGGTAGAGTGCTTTAGGAATTGTAATCCTGCAATAGTTGGAGAACCACAGATTCAAGGCCGCAAGTCTAAAGGCCCTCATATACACTAAAGTCGGCTGAACCTGCTGATTTTTGTGAGACCTGATGGCCATTTGATGGGGTCTCCCGATTCTCCAACAGTTGGGTTGAGTGGGTAGTTTGAATTTTAACACACTACCCTTTTGTTCTTCAGGAGATGAGTTTCTGCCAAAGCCATTTGGCAGCGACTTTTTCCTCTTGAAAGCATATGAACGACCGACCAAGCCTGAACTTTCATATACTGTATATGGGGGAGTCAAGAGAGATGGCTGACTACGCTTGTCCATTATCTATCTTATTTGCTTTAGAAAGAAAAACAAACAAAACACTAAAGGAGTGTCTGTCTCTTCTGATGAGAGGTGTCTGTCTCTTCTGATGGTTGTCATCTACATGCTCTACCCCAGGGGTATCAAACTCATTTTCACCGAGGGCCACCTCAACATTATGGTTGACTTCTAAAGGCCACTTGCATGGTTCGAGAACTGACTGCAATGCACAGACTGGCCAGGAACTATAAGAGAGATGTCCCTGGGTAGTAGGGCCATAAGACGTCTGTCCCTGGGTAGTAGGGCTAAAAGAGCTGTCCCTGCGTAGTAGGGCTATAAGAGAGCTTTTCCTGGGTAGTAGGGCTGTACGAGAGCTGTCCCTGGATAGTAGAGCTATAAGAGTACTGTCCCTTCGTAGTACGGTTTTAAGAGGGCTGTTCCTGGGTAATAGGGCTAAGAGCACTGTCCCTTGATAGTGGGGCTAAAAGCGCTGTCCCTGAGTATTATGGCTAAGAGAGCTGTCCCTGGTTAGTAGGGCTAAAAAACCTTTCCCTGGGAAGTAGGGCTAAGGGAGCTATCCCTGTGTAGTAGGGCTAAGAGAGATGTCCCTCGATAGTAGGGCTGATATCTGTCCTTGGGTAGTAGTGCCAAGAGACCTGTTCCTGGGTAGTTGGGCTAAGACAGCCATCCTTGGGTATTAAGGCTTAGAGAGCTATCCTTATGTAGTAGGGCTGAGAGAGCTGTTCCTGGGTTGTAGGGCTAAAACAGCCATCCCTGGGTAGTAGGGCTAAGAGAGTAGTTCCTGGGTACTAGGGCTAAAAGGACTGTCTCTGAGTAGTAAGACTATCTATCTATCCCATATCTATCTATCTATCTGTCTGTCTGTCTGTCTGTCTGTCTGTCTGTCTGTGTGTGTGTAATGGAGTGTGGGTTGGACAAATGTAATAGAGGAGGTTGGACAAGAAATGACATCACAAATCTTTTTTTTTGTTAAATAACATATCTTTATTTAGCTTACAAAAACGCATGAAAAAAACGCATAAAAAATGCACCTGCGTTTTCTGCCAAGAGGTGCGGACTCTGTGCAGAAAATTCCGCAGGCTAATCTGCAACGTGTGCACATAGCCTTAAGCTTCACAGGTTTTCCCACATTATCAGCAGATACTTCTTCACAGTGCGGCCATACTATCGTATGTGTCAGGAGCGCCGGTTTTAGATCACGGGCAGATCGGAGAAGGTCCGGGATGTTCTGTCCTGTGAGGAGGTGACCTAGCAGAAGTCCCTAGGACCCTATTCTTATGACGTCCCCGCTGTCTGACATTAGATGGAACACCAGCGATCGGCATTCGTATAATGCCAGAGTGACAGGCTCGGCCATAGACAGACGCGGTCTTGTTTTTCTCTTGGCTACATTCACGATTCAGTCTTGAGCTGCTGGAGAAAATCTTGGCAGGAGCTGTGCAATTCTGACCCTTAAGCGGCCTTGTGCTTGTTGTTCTCCTTTTATTAACCCATTAAATGAATTACCCCAGATAAATGACCGGTCTGTTACTTCTAGTAGGGCCCCGCACTCATCTCCGGATCCTTTCTTAAGAAGGTCTATTAAATGCTCTCCTGTAAATGATCTCCTTGACCTTGTGGTGACTTTGCAGTTCTTCTTTATATAACCCAAGTGTCTTCTCTATCTGCGGTGTCGTGCTGCCACTAAGAAAAGATCCAGTGTGATGCCAGGAAAATCGCCTACACAGAAGTGCAGTGTCACCATGTTGGACAATGTAACATCTGTAAAAATCCTCCTCCCCAAACGTCACGTACTGTATGATACCTCTCTTATGAAACCACGAACGAAATAGCAGTGCAAAATGTCCATATACCGTATATACTCGTGTATAAGCCGACCCGTGTATAA
>VIAB01001339.1:80437-93932 GCA_009801035.1 Oophaga pumilio
AGCACTATATGCTAATTTTTTGAGAAGGACCTGTAATGTTAGTGACGCCACCCGTGGTATTCAGAAAGGGATAGCTGACACTGCAATTCAGATCCTCTGGGATGATGTTAGGGCAGCAAAGGTGGTTAAGAGTGATGATGGTGGCTGTTGTGGTGAGTGCCATGTAGGGCAGGTGAGACGAGTATAATTCAGAGGACACAGCATGGTACAGTTTCGAATGCTTTACTCACAGTTCACTTGTGCGCAGATGCCCGCTTAGTGCCTTGTCCTCCAGGTGAGGGGACCAGCAAACTCCCAGGTAGATTGGGATGCACCTTTCCAGGACTCCTTTCTGTGTGTTCCTCTCCTGGCGGTCTCACCCAGCACCTTCACAAACCGTGTCCCAAGCCAGCAGCCGCGGACCTTGTCGGGCGACGTCCTCTGAGTCCCCTTGCCCCTATTTGTCTGCCTTTTTGGCGAATGATTGTGGATGTGGCTGAGGTACGTACAGCTACCCCAGCCTCCGGCTTGCTAGCTGAGTCTTGTAGTCTTCCACTAGTCTTGGGGGTCGGCTCCCCTACTGTGACCTGGTCCCTCCACTTCTGGATACGTGCCCCACGGGTGGCTTTGGCACTTCCCGTGTCCCTATGACCCCTTCTGTCCTCCCTGGAGCTTCCTTCAGCCTCCCCTCTCAATTATCTCTGCAACTTTTCTACTGCACTCCTTCTCTGTCTCCTCATGTTCTGACTCACTCTCCCTGCTCACTCACTCCTGCCTTCTAAGCTCCTCCCCTTTTTCCTACCTTCCCCACCCACTCCCCAATACCCTTTCCTACCCAGCCTGGGATGAGGCCATCCTCCCTAAGGGTACGCCCTGGTGCCCTGACTGAACTGGTGAATGTTGGGTGCGAGTGTCAGAGTCCTGGGTAGTGCTCCCTCCTTACCTGAGAGTGGGATACCACACCTCTGGATGAGGTGCACTGCCATTAGGGAACACTATTACCATGAAGGTGGGAGCTTGGTCTGTCCAATTTTAAGGTTTCCCAGCAGAGCATTGCTTGACTTCTTCCCATAGTGCTATCTCTTCCCTGGGTAAGCAGTGTACACGTGTAGAAGAGAGAACCAGGCTGCAAGTGCTGCTGAAGCGGCGGGTCTGGAACTGCTGGGGCCGAACCTCCTGTTGCAGGGGGGAAGGAAATTGAGGACAGAGGAGACCCATGACCTGCAGAGAGGGGGCGTGGTGAGTCAGGGGAGTATATGGAGGTTTGCGCTGGAAAAGAGAGGGGCTTTCCGCCGGAGGGATGAGTGGCAGAGGACCTGCGCTGTGCCGTGAGCAGCGATAGGCTGCGCAGCAATGATAAGGGTTGGGTGCAGTGAGGACCCGGGGAGCGGCGCCGAGTATGCAGGTCAGAGCACGCCAAGCGGGAGTTTATTGGGAAAGGCTCCCAGCCGCAGAGCACTGATCCAGGACGGGTGCAATAAAGACTCGCAAGTACCAGAAGGCGTGCAGGGAAACGTGCGCTTGCAGAGCGTTGCAGTGCGGATATCCAGGTGATGGCGGCTGCTCAGAGGCACATACGCAGATTGGAATATTGCGGAGAGCTTCAGCTCCACAGTTAGAGGAATAGCAGTTATACCGTTTACCCTGCATCCCCTTTTTCCCTGTTATCTCCCTGCGAGGAGTTTATTACTGTTAATGAAGTAAATAATAGTTAACCCCTGCTCCGCGCCTCTGTGCCACTGCATCCAAGTACATGTGGTACACACACATTGACCAAACACATGATATAAGGGAGAACGTGCTTCATCAGCCGCCCTCTTCTGGTCCAGGGGTCGTGCTCACCTGCCCATTATCAGCACGTTTAGTGGTGGACCGGAGTCATCATAGTCACTCCCACCATTTTGCGGTGCGCAGCTCCATATACAGCATCTGTGTTGCTCCGTGTGTTCTGACTTTTTCTATCATTGCCTGCAGTAATTTTGTCAAATTTGTGACACAGGATCTCTCCTTGTATGATTGGAGAAGGCAGATGAGTTTTATGCCTCGATCCACAACAGCAAGTCCTTGGCCGCCATGAAATAGGTCCACCTGCCATTGTGAAGAAGCTTTTACCCACTCGTTTAGCCATCGCAAAGTCATGACGTGTCAGTCACTTTAGATCATTTCGCTCGATGTTTGACTTCCAACACAACTTCAGGAGCTGATTTTGTTTACTTGCTGCCTAATATATCGTCACACCGTAATAGAAGCAATAGTCATGAGGCAATCAGTCAGGCATTAGTCTTAATGTTATGGCTGGGGATGTGTCATATCTTTGAGTACTTATATGTGAGGAAATGGTGTTTCGGTGGATAATAAGGTGTCTGCTGCCATCTAGTGGAATTAAGTGGCATTGCACATGATGTTGTAGATACTTTAAGAAACATTGCACTGATAGTAAAAAGCATATTTGTTGTTACATAATCTATAATTCTAAAAATAGGTAAATTATATATTATAGCAAAAAGTGAAGGGCCATATTAACCCTATGCACAAAGGTGTAGCTGGCACCATAGAAGTACCTGTACCCAAGTATCTTTAGAGAACATTTAAAGGGGCTTTTCACATTTGTATTATTTATTATGCACTGGTTGTCTGACGCTATCATATTCCGCGGCACTTTACATACATTATCATCGCTGTCCCGTATGGGGCTCACAATCAAGATTCCCTATCAGTATGTCATTAAAGACTTAAAGGGGTTTTCCCAGAGTAAATTTTATTAAAAAATTTAATCTATAGATCTTTGAATAATAATAAGTTCCACAATT
Organism: Oophaga pumilio; assembly: GCA_009801035.1. NCBI lineage: Eukaryota > Metazoa > Chordata > Amphibia > Anura > Dendrobatidae > Oophaga > Oophaga pumilio. The sequence continues at coordinate 83,227 of VIAB01001339.1, forward strand.
GCGTGTGTTTAAAAATTGTTCCTGTCCTGAGATAATCTTATAAATGTGCCCCTGCTGTGTACTGTGTAATGGCTGCCATTATGGGCAGGCAGACAAGGCAGCTGCCTAGGGCCCCCAATCACAGAAGGGGTCCGCTGCTGCGATGGAGCTTACAATTCGAATAACACTAGGCAGTGTTTGGCTCAGTTAGAGAAGAGGCAGAGCTTTCTGCTTCTGTTCTCCAGCAATGCGACTTTTGCCCGGCGATGCACTGCCTAGTGTTGTTTATACTTCCATCAGCGATCCTGGAGGCTGAAGCATTCAGGCCTGTACTACTGACCTGCGGCGGCGCTCTGCATCTTCTCATGTTCTGGCTTATCATATATACTGTGTCCTGTCCTGTCAGGATCTTGCTAAGTGACACCTGACCACTGGCGTAGTCCTGATGTTGCACGGCAGCGCCTGTCAGGACACAGCGCAGTAGCTGTACTGCCACCCAGGAGAAGTGTTCTGCAAAGCCTTTGCTGGTTATTAATTATAGAGGGAACCCACGTCATTTTTTTTAGTGTCCCCCATTTTAATAGCCAGTAAAGGCTAATTATACAGCTGTGAGCTGATATTAATAGTCTGCAAAGCTCCATGGGTATTACCCCCTTCCCAGGCTATAAACATCGGCCCCCAGCTGTCGGCTTTCCCTCTGCTGGTTATGAAAATTGCCCTGGAGCCCACGCGATTTTTTCAGAAAAATAATCTTTTGTTAATTAAATACATGTACACATATGTGTGTGTCACTGACATCTATATATCTACCTATCCTATGTGTATATATCTATTCTATCTAATCTATTCTAACCTGTCTGTGTGATGTTAGTGTACGCGGTATGAATTGACGGCTTTTACAAGGAGATCGGTGTGTAAAAATCGGACAGCACTCGCACCCATTGACTTCTATTGCGGGATGCCATCCGATTTCTGATTACAATCGCAGCATGCTGCGAGTTTTTTCCAGTCCGATCGTGATCCTATCTGAGCTGGAAGAAAACATGCAGATGAACACACAATGATAGAATAACATTGGTCCGAATGCAATATGATTTTTAATTGGATTGCATTCGTCCGATTTCATCGCAAGTGGGAATGAGCCCTTATACTGAAACGTCTTCCACAAAAATGTATTTTATTCATTGAAATCTCCCGTGTTTGTATGCACACTAGTCTAGTGGGTGGTGCTATTCAGTGATGAACAGTCTTCCTTGTATAACTGTTAGCAAAGGTGGCTGTCAATTACTGGGTAGGACCACCCACTGGACTCATATTTTTGTCTTAATCCCTGATGTTTATATGTATATAAATTAAACTGAATCTTTTCCAGCAAACCTATATATTAGTCTGCTCAAGCTCTTCCTCTCTAGATCATGCTGTCCATAGATTGGACTTCATGAACAATGTGACAGGTTCACTCTAAATGTATTTAGTATCCTCCAGTGCTACCCCTAGTGGTAGATCTGTATCAGAAAACAAAGCTCTGACCGCTATGAAAATATGTTTGAAAATTTTCACAAAATGTTGGATTAATGCAGTGCTGGGGAACCTTTTTTCTGCCAAGGACCATTTGGATATTTATACTATCATATGCTGCCATACAAAATTATCAGCTTAAAATTTATCGTATATGATGTCCAACATTTAATTAACTCCCCCATAATGTGATGGCTAGAGCTGCTTCTCTTTGGTGCAGCTGTGATGTTGGGTTGTATGGATGATGTTGCTACTTTCAACTGCTTTTCTTGGATGGTCTGAAGCGCAGTCATCTGTGATGATAAGTTTTGTAAAGAACTTGCATGAGTAAGTGGGAGGTCTGCAGGACACATCACATAGGAGACACTGAGACTGCTGTATATACATCACATAAGAGACACTGAGACTGCTGTGTATACATCACATAGGAGACACTGAGACTGCTGTATATACATCACATAGGAGACACTGAGACTGCTGTGTATACATCACATAGGAGACACTGAGACTGCTGTATATACATCACATAGGAGACACTGAGACTGTTGTATATACTTCACATAGCAGACACTGAGACTCCTGTATATACATCAGATAGGAGACACAGACTGTTGTATATACTTCACATAGGAGACACTGAGACTGTTGTATATACTTCACATAGTGGACAGAGACTCCTGTATATACATCACATATGAGACACTGAGACTGCTGTATATACTTCACGTAGGAGACACTGAGACTGCTGTATAAACTTCACATAGGAGACACTGAGACTGCTGTATAAACTTCACATAGTAGACAATGAGACTCCTGTATATACATGAGTTAGGAAACACTGAGACTGCTGTGTATACTTCACATAGGAGACACTGAGACTGATGTATATATATTTCACATAGGAGACACTGAGACTGCTGTATATACATCACATAGAAGACACTGAGACTGCTGTATATATATCAGATAGGAGACACCAAGGCTGCTTTAAATACATCACAAAGGAGAAACCGAGACTGCTGTACATACATCACATAGGAGACACTGGAACTGGTGTATATACATTACATAAGAGACTGCGACTGCTGCTTCCATCATAGGGTCCAGAGTAAGATAACTACACCCACAAAAGAGCATCTTGACACTTGCACTGGCCAGCTTCAGGACATAATCCGTCACTTCATGCACTGCAGCGTTCAGTAGTAAAGGGAGCATGCATATGCTATGGATGAATTTAAAGGGCTGTCAGGCTATCGAAACAGGACTGGCGGCCGAAGCACTGTGGTCCCTGGGAATCTGCTCAGGGGCTGGAGAAAATAACATTGTGGTCCATTTATGGCCCTTGGGCTGGATGTTCCCCACATGGACTAATGTGTTGGGCAAAAATATTCAGAGGACCCTAGCTCAGCAGCCACATCCCGTTTTCCATGGCCATCGGACTAGAGGCGAACCTCTTACCTGCCGGCATCCCTGGTGCTACTTCTGATTTGAAGGCCTGGCGTGACGTAAAAATTGTAGTGTGATGCACACGACATCTCGACAGATTCTGTAACAGTTTGTTTCCTTTATAGCAACATATTTAATTATTACATTATCTTTTCTAGATCTTCTGTGCAGAACAGCTTTACTGACAGAGTCCATGAAATGAGCCAGGCACAAAGCGCACCCTTCTCTAAAGCCGACACTTACCCGCACTCTGACGGAGAGTGGACCCCAGGACAAAGGTTTGTGCATCGCATTGCGATTATCACACTGTGCATGAAGTAGAGGAGGCAAAGGAGAGTAACTCTGTGGAAGGTCAGACTACAGAGATTGTTTGTTTTGTAGTCTGTTACCATGGAGACACATAACTCGGCATAGGAGCTGTAGACTAAAAACGGAAGAAGTTTATAATCAAATAGTGTTTGCTGTGTTGCAACATAGTCCTGCTCTTAGCTGTAATGTGGATGTGATTGCATCCAGTGGAGGAAGACGTAGGAAAAACTAAAGAAAGTTTACTGGAAAAGATCCACGTTGGCTGATGTCAGTTTGCTGCCCATACGCATCAGATTATTGACTGATACCACAGAAAACGCTACACTCTATTCACAGCCAAAGCTGCGATCACTGTTTTGCTGATGGCCACAATCCTTGGTGATGGAGCTGGACACTTCTATAACAAGCTGATTCATGTATTATTTGGGGCACCTTGGCGCCATGCGCTGTGTGTGAATAGAAAATTGGGAACAGAAGCAGCAAACACTTCAGGATAGATTTATCCTAATTAAATTTCCATAACAACATCAGCCGGGCATACAGTTTAGCCCAGTGGCTCTCACAACCACCCCGTGAATTTGCACATGTCTATGAAGAAGGGGGACTAAGAAGTTACAGGACGCGCTAACTTATCGTTCGTACCCATAAAAGTCTAAGGAGCTGTTCACATGTCTGTGATTTTTTGCAGAACAATTGCTCTGTTCTAAATCGCAAAGACAGGTCCGATATTGATTCACGTAACAGATCAAACTCGCCAACGAAAGTAAAAAAATCGAACCGCACTTGGATGCCATCTGTTTGCTCTTTTTCACTGACTGATAGGAAACAATCAAGGTCATTTTTTTTCCTCATCATTTTTCTCTATCGAAAATCAGTGATGAAACTCGATCAGTTTTTCTTGTATGTCAAAAAAAAGACTGACATCTGAATGGGGCCTTAAGTGTACTTGTCCTTTCCAACAAAAGCAGAGGAAAAAACACGTCCTTAATCCCCCACAAGACGTTAAAACAACACTCCTGCGTTTTTTGCTTAGTTTTATGTCACTGCCGGTATCACTAATCTCTGTTCCCTGCCCCTATTAATATAGTGACCTGTTGCCATCTTCTTCTGTCCTCTGGTCGTCTTCTGTCAGCTGTGACCTGCCGGATCTCTCCAGTGTTTGCTGGAGGTCACTTCTCAATGTAATTCTACGAGAGTCAGAATGAGTCGCTCGTAAACTTACACTGCGATCTTGGGACTGTTAGCGCTGCCGTCCTGCATACCTCAGGAGCCGGGGTCACATGATGATGGCGTAGCAGCACTGGGAAGAGCAGAAGACGGCAGCTGATGAGTAGATTACTAGAGGCAAGTAACATGCATTAATGACATCACTCCAGTGGAGAAATAAAAAAAAAAAAAAACGGCGGAGTGGTGCTGTTTGTGCATATACCAGTCTTGTATTCCCTGGATTTATCTTAATTCTCATGCTTTATAATTTGCCATCTACTGTTTTTCAGCAGCTGATTCCTCTTAATTAGCATTTGTGCCAGCACTTTCGGAGCTGGAACTTTCTTTCCCTCATTTCTCAGCATTCATTGCTCAGTGATTGCCCAGTGGCATGCCTGCACTGAACTAAAAGTCTGCTACTCTCTTGAGACTGTATGCAGTTTGGCAGACAGGAGAGCAAGAGCAAGAGAGGTTATATTGTGATAAAAAATATAGTGCTGGAATAATGAATCTGTGCTTCTCATCTCCATGATGTCATTTTGTCAGGCTCTATTACAGTTTTTTAATTAATTCTCATTAGCGGCTCATTAATTTTCCTGAAATCCATCTCGGTATCTCTGCTGCTGGAGACTGATTGCACTTGACAACAGGCAGCAGGCAGTAAGTTAGATAGAAGTGCTGCGAAGCTGAAAACTCCTTGGAGATAATTTTTGGGGTGAAGACAACACATTGTTGACATAAAAGGATTTGCAGTTTATCAATTTATCACATTATCTATCACATGAGATCGTGTAGAGACCAATTAAATTGTGTCCGATCCTGCGGATATCAGCTCTCTATCATCCATCTATGATGTCATCTATAGAGTCAGTGCAGCATTTGCCACAATGCTCCTCAGCATGATGTATAATGGAGGAGTAATGGAGGAACATCACTAAAACGAACATGTCAGATGTGGAGACAGATCTTCTTCAAAAGCCGAGCAATACGTGAAGATATTGTGATGTTCTTAAGAACACATTTCCAGCCCATAAATATTACCGAAAACTGCACATTATTGATACGTCATACGGTCAGGCTGACTGATCTCGGCAGCTCCATCGTATGACATGGATGAAGAGGCACGTTTTCATTCTTACTTGATCAGATCTGTTTCTCTATCTGGGTGTAATGTACAAGATGAGAACATGTACTGCACACAGGAACTCATCGAAAACCCATTAATGAATGAGATTCTGTCCTCTTCCTGGAAAAATAACGGCGGCGGACGCCTTCCCCATGATTCATCGAGAATTCCGAGCACATTCTCCAAGATAAATCAGCCTGGGATTGAATTACTGAGGGTCACTACATCTATAAAAGCCTCTGTGAATGGCTTACAGGGAGATTTACTCTCCACCGCTATAAAGATTAATATCACATACCCTACAGATCTATCAATGGCCGTGTCCCATCCCAGACACCGCGGCCAGAAGTAATGGAACCGCGGCTGTGGAGGAAAACAACACTGCACACTGTAATTACCTTCAGAGGAAGATTGTGATATGTCTATTTATCTATCTCATATCTATCTATCTATCTATCTATCTATCTATCTATCTATCTATCTATCTATCTATCTATCTATCTATCTATCCCATATCTATCTATCTATCTCATATCTATCTGTCTATCTCATATCTATCTATCTATCTATTTATCTACCTATCTATCTATCTATCTATTATCTATCTCCTATCTATCTCCTATCTATCTCATATCTATCTATTATCTATCTCATGTCTATCTGTCTATCTATCTATCTATCTATCTATCTATCTATTTATCTATCTAACTATCTATCTCATATCTATCTATCTATCTATCTATCTATCTATCTATCTATCTATCTATCTATCTATCTCATATCTATCTATTATCTATCTCATGTCTATCTGTCTATCCCATATCTATCTATTATCTATCTCCTATCTATCTCCTATCTATCTATCTATCTATCTATCTATCTATCTATCTATCTATCTATCTATCTCATATCTATCTATCTATCTATCTATCTATCTATCTATCTATCTATCTATCTATCTATCTATCTATCTATCTATCTATCTCATATCTATCTATTATCTATCTCCTATCTATCTATCTATCTATCTATCTATCTATCTATCTATCTATCTATCTATCTATCTATCTATCTATCTATCTATCTATCTATCTATCTATCTATCTCATATCTATCTATTATCTATCTCATGTCTATCTCATAAATATCTATCTATCTATTTATCTATCTACCTATCTATCTCCTATCTATCTATTATCTATCTATCTATCTATTTATCTATCTATCTCCTATCTATCTATCTATCTATCTATCTATCTATCTATCTATCTATCTATCTATCTCATAGCTATCTATCTATCTATTATCTATCTCATATCTATTTATCTATCTATCTCATATCTATCTACCGTATCTATCTATATCTATCTCATATCTATCTATCTATCTATCTATCTATCTATCTATCTATCTATCTATCTATCTATCTATCTATCTATCTCATATCTATCTATCTATCTCATATCTATTTATCTATCTATCTCGTATCTATTATCTATCTATCTCATATCTATCTATTTATCTCATATCTATTGTCTATCTATGTGTCTACCTCATCAATTTGAGGAATACAAAATGTCATTAGTTGTCTACTAGTTTGATACTGATGTCATTACCACATGGGTGCTGATTAGTGATGAGCGAGTATACTTGTTGTTCGGGTTTTTCCGAGCACACTCGGGTGGTCTCCGAGTATTTGGAAGTGCTCTGAGATTTAGTTTCTGTTGCCGCAGCTGCATGATTTGTGGTTCCTGGACAGCTTGAATACATGTGAGGATTGCCTGCTTGTTAAGGAATCCCCACATGTATTCAGGCTGTCAAATAGCCGCAAATCTTGCAGCTGCGGCAACAGAAACTAAATCTCCAAGCACGCCAAAATACTCGGAGATCACCCGAGCTGCTCGGGGAAAACCCGAGCAACAAGTATACTCACTCATCACTAGTGCTGATCACTGGTGGATACAGACATACTGTAAGAGGCCCCTGTTCAGTAACAATATATGGGTCCTTTACAGCTCATTAATTCATCCTCAAATATAAGCCTCCTTACCTCGACACGCCAGAGCTGGTATGTCACTCTCCACAAGGAGAAACCTTACCCCCTAGACCTTAGTCCAGAGCCTCTCATCTAGCCAAATCAGATCTCTCCTACTTTGCACTGACGAGGACCAATAGTCCGAAACACCGTGTCTGCAAATGGAGATACTGATTTGGCTTTTATCCTAAGTCACATTACAAGACTCGTTAAAGGGTTGATTGTGACTTGTAGGATCGCTACTTCCAATAGGTGGCGCTATAGAGTACAAGTCCTTTTTTTTTTTTGAAGAGGCAATTTGCATATTAATTCATTCTCAGGCACAACTCCAGCTGCATTGATGGTGGACATGGGCCCGCTTACCTCCTGGGCAATGGCACAGGTTGCGCCAATAGTAATGTCCACCTCTGGTGTGGGTCCAACACTCGATACCACCACCGATCAGCTTCTATCACCCCCACCAGATGTAGATGGTCTGCTGAGGTGTCTTGTTCCATTCACCGTTTACTATTCACCGTGCACTTTAGGGGCACCTGCGGGGTCCTGTGGCTCAGCTCTTATTGGAGAGAATATTTATTTTACTCATGTACAGTGGGTTCGGAAAGTATTCAGACCCCTTTACATTTTTCACTCTGTTTCATTGCAGCCATTTGGTAAATGCAAAATGTTCATCTTTTTTCTCATTAATGTACACTCTGCACCTCATCTTGACTGAAAAAAAACAGAAATGTAGAAATGTTTGCAAATTTATTAAAAAAGAAAAACTGAAATATCACATGGTCATAAGTATTCAGACCCTTTGCTCCGACAGTCATATTTACGTCACATGCTGTCCATTTCCTTGTGATCCTCCTTGAGATGGTTCTACTCCTTCATTGGAGTCCAGCTGTGTTTAATTAAACTGACAGGACTTGATTTGTAAAGGCGCACACCTGTCTATATAAGACTTCACAGCTCACAGTGCATGTCAGACCAAATGAGAATCATGAGGTCAAAGGAACTGGCCAAGGAGCTCAGAGACAGAATTGTGGCAAGGCACAGATCAAGGTTACAAAAGAATTTCTGCAGTACTCAAGGTTCCTAAGAGCACAGTGGCCTCCATAATCCTTTAATGGAAGAAGTTTGGGACCACCAGAGTTCTTTCTAGACCTGGCCGTCCAACCAAACTGAGCAATCGTGGGAGAAGAGCCTTGGTGAGAGAGGTAAAGAGAAACCCCAAGATCACTGTGGCTGAGCTCCACAGATGCAGTAGGGAGATGGGAGAAAGTTCCACAAAGTCAACTATCACTTGCGCCCTCCACCAGTCGGGCCTTTATGGGAGAGTGGCCCGATGGAAGCCTCTCCCCAGTGCCAGACATATGAAAGCCTGCATAGAGTTTGTTAAAAAAACACATGAAGAACTCCTAGACTATGAGAAATAAGATTCTCTGGTCTGATGAGACGAAGATAGAACTTTTTGGTGATAATTCTAAGTGGTATGTGTGGAGAAAACCAGGCACTGCTCATCACCTGCCCAATACAATCCTAAGGCTAAGTGCACACGTTCAGGATTATTCACGTTTTTTTTCGCTTTTTTTTGCGGCAAAAACCGCGTAAAAAACGCATGAATTAAGCATCCTATTATTTAAAATGAGTTCTGCAATTTTTGTGCACATGGTGCGTTTTTTTCCGCAAAAAAAAGCATAGCGGAAAAAAAAAGCATCATGTTCATTAATTACGCGGAAAACTAGCGTTTTCCCCGCTATATTATTGAGCTGGAATGTTCAGGAAAATTTCATGTTAAAAACGCACCAAAAACGCGTCAATTCCGCGCAGAAAAAAGTCCGGTTTTGCTCAGGAAAATTCTGCACACATTCCTGAACGTGTGCACTTAGCCTAATAGTGAAACATGGTGGTGGCAGCATCATGCTATGGGGGTGTTTTTCAGCTGCAGGTACAGAACGACTGGTTACAATTGAAGTAGACATGAATGCAGCCAAGTACAGAGATATCCTGGATGAAAACCTCTTCCAGAGTTCTCTGGACCTCAGACTTGGCCGAAGGTTCACCTTCCAACAAGACAATGACCCTAAGCACACAGCTAAAATAACAAAGGAGTGGCTTCAGAACAACTCTGTGACCATTCTTGACTGGCCCAGCCAGAGCCCTGACCTAAACCCAATTGAGCATCTCTGGAGAGACCTGAAAATGGCTGTCCACCAACGTTCACCATCCAACCTGATGGAACTGGAGAGGATCTGCAAGGAAGAATGGCAGAGGATCACCAAATCCAGGTGTGAAAAACTTGTTGCATCATTCCCAAGAAGACTCATGGCTGTACCAGCTCAAAAGGTGCTTCTCCTCAATACTGAGCAAAGGGTCTGAATACTTATGACCATGAGATATTTCAGTTTTTCTTTAACAAATTTGCAAAAATTTCTACATTTCTGTTTTTTTCAGTAAAGATGGGGTGAAGAGTGTACATTAATGAGGAAAAAATAACTTTTTTGAATTTACCAAATGGCTGCAATGAAACAAAGAGTGAAAAATTTAAAGGGGTCTGAATACTTTCCAAACCCACTGTATATAGCGCCTTCATATTCCATAGCGCTTTACAGAGAATGGGAGGTAATGTGATGTGCATTTGTCTATGAACACCTTAAATTGCTGCAATATTTGTATTATTTCACTTTCTCCCTTTTTTCCAGTCCTCCAGGTTCCCGTTCTGGAACTCCCAAAAGTGACTCTGAATTAGTCAGCAAATCGCAGGAGCGGGGAATGGCCCCTAGTGAGCTCCCAATGCACTGGGCTTGGGGAGAATTACCTCAGGCTACCAAGGTAAAGTGGTCACGTCTATAGCAGGATGCTCCAGCGTTGTATACTGTTATTTCTTATATGCACAGCCAGGGGGCGCCAGACACCAGGGCCTGACTCACATTCCATCCATGTTGGGGACAATTCTACTTTTCTATGTAAAGAAACCCAAGGAAAACACTAACAAGGTTCATTCACTTATTCTAAAGGACTTTTCTGAGGTGTCAGCATATTGGGGTGCAGAAGGGAATCCAAAAACACGGATTTTGGTAAGAACTTACCGGTAAAATCCTT
>VIAB01001339.1:105293-117938 GCA_009801035.1 Oophaga pumilio
ATATTTGTGTCATTCTCAAAACTTTTGGTCATGACTGTACTTCTGTCCATGCAGTGCGTCTGCATACTTTCTTCTTTTTAATGATAAGGTGATGTAATTTTTCCCCCAGTCTCCACATAAAGTGAAAGAACAAATTGTGGTGAACATAAGTCCTTCAGAGAGCACACATTTCCGAATCATCCAGAACACGAATGAGGAAGAGAAGGTCACCCCGTCAGAAGTAGTAGTGGAGCAGCCGACACCACTGATTGTAGAAGAAGTTGGTCCTGATTGTGACACCCCAAAAATGAGTGAACCTGATATTGAATCTTTGGGAGCTGCAGCCCCTGCTTTCCCCACTCATGAAGATGTGATCCCCACATCAACACTTATTACTCCACCAGCCAGCAAGACCGACTCTCCTTCCAAGAAGAAAGGTACATTCACTCTGGTCACAATGCATTTTATTTTATGAATGGCTGATCGTTCCTCATGGGCGTTCCTGGTTATGGTAGTGCTGAATTTATTAAAGATTTTGTGGCCTCATCAGTGGGGCTTTAGATTTGCTTGCAGTCCTATGTAATTCCTATGATTACAAATTTTACTGTCATAATGAAATGTCTCATAACACTAAAGTAAGCTATCATTGAAATCAGCTATTCATGCATGCACCCTGATGAGAGATGCAGTGTAAAGCAAGGGTACACAAAACAGCAGGGATGGACAGAGATTGGGGCAGAGGTGGATTTGAGACTACACTAAAACCTGTAAAAACCCTACTAACCCCACCACCCACACCAAGTTAAACCTGTATTTGGTCATACAGTGTCATCTAAAAGTTTGAGCATATTTCCTTTGTATTTTAGCCCCCTCAAAAAAATTATATATACAGCTCTGGAAAAAATTAGGAGACCACCGCATCAAAACCCTGTCATGGGCAGCCCATTCTCCAGACCTGAACCCCATTGAAAACCTCTGTAATGTAATCAAGAAGATGATGAATAGTCACAAGCCATCAAACAAAAAAGAACTGCTTGAATTTTTGCGCCAGAAGCAGTGTGAAAAACTGGTGGAAAGCATGCCAAGACTCATGAAAGCTGTTTTTAAAAATCATGGTTATTCCACAAACTATTGATTTCAGAACTCTTCCTGAGTTAAAACATTAGTATTGTTGTTTCTAAATGATTATGAATTTGTTTTCTTTGCATTATTTGAGGTCTGAAAGCACTGGGTTTTTTTTTTTTTTTAATTTTGACCATTTTTGTTTGTCAGAAAAAAACTACAATTTTATTGCTTGGAAATTCGGAGACGTTGTCAGAAGTTTATAGACTAAAAGAGCAATTTACATTTTACTCAAAAATATACCTATAAAGAGAAAAATCAGACAAACTGAACATTTGAAAGTGGTCTCTGAATTTTTGACAGAGCTGTGTGTATATATATATATATTGTAAGATACTGGTCACTGCATGTGTTGGGGGATACTCGCTTGGCAACGGGATTAAGGCACACAGGAACGGTTTCTCACTTAAGCAGTCTTACTCAGTTTACTGTATTTAGACATCATAAACTGCACCAAGTATAGTCCATTACTTAACATCAACGGAACATAATGAGGCACCAACAGTCTGTTCTAATAGCAGATACTTGTCTCACATATCCCCCCTCTGTTCAAACTTGTGTGGTTGAACACTTGTCATTCACCAGGGGTGGGTCTCGAGACAGGGCACCCATGTTACCTTGCCCTATCAGTCGAGTGGATCGTCTCAGTCGGTTTTGAGCGACATTCAGCGTCATACCTTTGTTAGGCCTCCCTCGCCCCGAGCGGTCAATATGTAGGCCTTGAGCTTTGGCCCTTGAGTCACAATCTGTCTGTGTCACCAGACCCTTTTTAGTCTCCACATTTCTCAAGTACGCCCCTTCACCCGAACTTTCTCTCCATGGCCGCCTCCAACAGTTGGTGTGGTCAGGAGACCCGCTTACAGTCGAGCCTACTGTCTGGCCTGAGTCTGACCCATCTAGTACGTTACAGGGGCTACTGTCCAGGTCGTTCAGCTCTGTACTGAGTGTAGAATTGCCACTTCCAGATTCTCGGTATCCTTGTCTTGCTCAATTACCAAGGCTTCTTCTTGCTGGATGTCTTTGGCTGTCAGCAATTCCATTATTTGGAGGGCCCCTTCTGTTTCCTTTACCTTGGGTTGAAGGCAGCTGCCACCTTTCACCGTTGTGGCAAAGCAGTCCTGTAAGGTGCAATCTTTCGAGCCTTAACTACTCCATGTCTTTTAGATATGCCAGACGATACTCCAACAGAGTCCGTATATCTCCGAGACTCTCCATAGTACCCAGGATGAAGAATGGAGCAATACCTTTTTCTCTGGGTATCTGGTCTTCATGGTCACCTGGAATTCTTAATCTCACCACTCCAGACTTATCCACCATATCTTCCATGGCTCGACCATTTCTTCCAATAACTTTTTCCACCATAGGAATAGTCACCTGTATCACAACTTCCAGAAGACTCTGAGATTTTCTCATATGCTCCAGCCACCTAGCAGCATCTTCATTCCTCAATCGAATCATCCACGTCGCACGCACACATCTCCAGTGCATGTCACTCAGGATAGCTACTCTCCTCGCTGTGACATCATTTGTGGGCAGTACCACTAACTGTTTAGTTTCCTGGGTCCAGTACACCTTACACGCCCCAACAGCCTTCTTGAATTCTTCATGTACAGACTGCCTGGCACACGCCTCTCTCAGGTCCTCGGGTACCTCTACCACGCACTTGAATAGCGAAGTCCCATTCTCTTCATGGACGTACGGACATTTCCATCAAGACATCTGCTACGAACGGGTGATTGCCTTGTTCAGCTCTTAGCGCAAACTCTTCCTGAGCTTTACACTCTTCAGGACCCCTCGCCAAGATGGGCATTTGCAGCTCCGCATCCTTACCACTCTGGTACTGCTGCTGTAAGTCTTCGACCACCAACTCCTTCTCTTGTAGAAGTCCTCCTAATGCATCTCTGAGCACCTCCATATCTTCCAATATGGCCTTTTTCACGGTTTGACATGTTAACTGGTGACCTCTGAGCTCAGAGACTTCCTTCTCTAGCTGATCCACTCTGTGCTCAGCCGCTTGTCTCAGGACCCTTTCTCGTTCGACATTCTCTTTTACTGTCTCTTTAAGCATCTCTATTTCATGATCCTGTTCTCTTTTGGCCAGCACGTGTCGCACCATAACTTCTTTAATTATATTTTCAGAGGGGCCAGCTTGCCCACCCACACTCTGCCGCTTCAGATTTCTACCTGTTCCTTCATCCGCAGGTTCAGCTTTCCCTTGGGTCTTCCATCCATCACCTTCGACCGCCTCTAGGGTCTCTGCTGGGCTCTCTGAAGAATCACTTTTCTCGCTCCCAGACTCCAAAACCGCGTTTTCCTCAGATTTCTGTTTTTGCGCTTCCTTCTCACCAAGCTGACCTTTGATTGCCGAGAGCTCAGACTCCAGGCGATGCACCTGATCCAGCTGCTCGGAGTTGGCGTCTTCCATACTCGACACCTTCAACCTCTCTTGAGGCTTTGCCCGGTCAAACTTAGGTACCTCTCGACTCTCTGTAACTTCAGAGAACTCCACACTCTCCAGCATTTCAGCATCAGGTTCTCTGGAGTCTTCACCATACTCAGCCATTTCACCCCTCTCTGTCACCGCAGACGTGGGTCTATTACAGGTCTGTTCTCCGTGACCTTCGTAGATTCTTGCTCCACCAGCGCTCTCCAGGATTTCTTCTCCTTCAGCGCCACCAACTGACCGACCATCAGCTGCTTGTTCCGAAACTGAAGAGGACAGAAACACCATCTTCTTGTCTGGCTCCGTTGCCCTGACTTCACCATGTGGAGCATTGTCGTTACACTGTGTCAGTGCTTCTGACAGTACACTATCGTACTCAGCCCTTGTGGTGGCTACTGGCAATGACCCGTCACCTTCTTTACTGACCTCTTCAGTGTCTGGATGAGTACTCACATCTGAAATAAAAGCACAAGTCAATGCTTTTTCTTTATTGATATCCTCAAAGGGTGCAACTTGTTCAGCCTCTTTGCTCCCTTTACATCTCCCGCGACGGGAGGAAGACTTGCCATTTGTACCCGAGTCAACCTTACTGCACTTTTTTCCCCTTATGTCACCGTCTGGATGGGAGTCACCACAACTCAATCTGTCATCCTGGAACCAGCAGTCCCCACTTAAACAGGTGTTGGACCCCTCTCCTGGAGCTACCCCACTTCTAACGGTCATACTTTCTGGTATTGCTGCTACCGTCATGTCATTAACTTGGGCCCGTCCACCATTTTCCTTGGTCATGCCTAACTTAGGACTGTCAACTCTAGGGAGCGCATTCTCCATATTATTATCTTCTATACACATTACCTCTACAGACACTTTTCCCTTTATCCACCAGTCCCATAGGGCTTCCAAGTCCCGACCTATTACCCTAGTATACAGCAAGTCCGGGACTACCCCCACTTCTTGGTACGTGGAAACCTCAGCCGTGTCAATGTAGAGGAAGGCTGTGAAAAGTCCTTTAACCTCACATGTGCCACTTCCTTTCGACTCTGTCCCAGGTGACATAGAACGTTCAGGAGGGGTCCCCTGTAAAGACACTCCTCTCCCCAGGTCTATCAGTCCCATCATAAGTTCTCCACTCAGCCAGAAGGGAAACTGTCGTGACACTTCATTGGCTGAGTAGTCCCAGCTATAGCTTGAACTTTGCTGTTCCCGGCTATAGACCCATCTCGGAGCCGAGATCTCAATCTGTGCATGCGCCGCCTCCGGGCCATTTTCCCGGCCACAGCATCAAGGCAATAGAAGTGTGGGTCTCCGGGTTTTCAGAAAATGTCGCCGGAGCCCCCGGCACCACCCAGCACCGGCACCATCGAGCACCGCCGCACAACCATCGCCTTGCATCGTCGGAACAGGACCACTGGAAGAATTGCCCGACTCCTGCAGCCACCACGCTAAATGTAAGTACCGTACATTCTGACTATAAGATGCACCCCCGTTTTCCACCCAAATTTTTTGGGAAAAAAGTGTGTCTTATAGTCCGAAAAATACGGTATATGTTATGCCTACATGTGTCATACTTTTCAGGTTGAAAGAACAGACAAGTTTATCATGCTTATCCAAAAGAAGAGAAAAACCTCATGAGACAGATGCTAATTGCCCCATACTAGGGGAAAAAGTTCCTCCTGACTTCACATATGGCAATCAGACTAGTTCCCTGGAATAACATCCCATGTAACTTGACAAGACAGGTGGACAGGAGCCAATAAACCAAGACCTGCCCTTCTTTGCCCTGACAGACCAAGACCTGCCCCCGCTTTGCCCTGACAGACCAAGACCTGCCCCTGCTTTGCTCTGACAGACCAAGACCCACCATTTCTTTGCTCTGACAGACCAAGACCCACCCCTGCTTTCCTATTACAGACCAAGACCCGTCCACGCTTTGCTCTGACAGACCAAGACCCACCCATGATTTACTCTGACAGACCAACACCCAATCTCGCTTTTCTTTGACAGACCAAGACCCACCCCTGCTTTGCTCTGACTGACCAAGACCCAATCCCGCTTTTCTTTGACAGACCAAGACCCACCCCTGCTTTGCTCTGACAGACCAAGACCCAATCCCGCTTTTATCTGACAGACCAAGATCCACCCCTAATTTGCTTTGACAGACCAAGGCCCACCACACCACAACTTTGCTCTGAGAGACCAAGACCCTCCCCGGCTTTGCTCTGACAGACCCAGATCCACCCCTGCTTTCCTATGACAGACCAAGACCCATCCCGCTTTGATCTGACAGACCAATACCCACCCCAATACCCACCGCTGATTTACTCTGATAGACCAAAACCTGCCCCTGCATTGCTCTGACAGGCCAAGACCCACCCCCGTTTTGCTCTAAGAGGTTAAGACCCTCCCCCGCTTTGCTCTGACAGGCCAAGACCCTCCCATAATTTGCCCAGAGAGACCAAGAAATCCCACCACCACTTTGCGCTTAAGAGACAGAGAAGCGTGAACTCCACTACTTTTGTGTGGAGAGACAAAGATCTGTCCCTTCTTTCTGTAACCGTTTTCTGGGACAACATTGGTTTTAGTTAAAATAATTAGCAGATTTGTCACATTATCTATAAACATCAGCCGCCTGGTGGGATTATACTATGTGGATGGATCATCAATATGCTGTCGTGGACTTGACAGAAAAGCCCCCTAAGGGTCGTACTCCTGAAGGGTCTGTTTTGTATGTCTGTAGCGATCCGTTCTGATGATTGCTGAATGTCTGGGTTCAGGAATTATGCAATCACTGAAAACCAAAGTGTTATGCAAATGTCGGCTCCTGGAACAATCTCATTGTATTCCAGAGGCAGCAATGCAAATAATAGAACAAGTCAACACTTGGGATGTGCCAAACGATGGGATGTGTTCATGCATGGCTAATGCCGGCTGCTGGAGTCTCTCCTGGCTGACATTACTACACATCACTGCTGTTTGCGTTGATCACGTCCAAGTCGTTTCAGCAGCGCCTGCCGTGTCCCCGGATTATTCTCTGTCGCTGTTTTGTGGTTGCTTCCAGTCCTATCTACACACTCCAGTCCGCGGCTCTCTGGGGTCGATCCAGCTGCACTGCTGTGATAGACGGCGAGCGTTATGCAAAGTGTAGGGATAGTTGAAAAGTCCTGTAGTCGTGCAGCAAATATTACTACAAGCTACCGAGGTAGGAGATAAGTGGAGACATCATGTATTGTCCCCTTTCAGAAAAAGATTTCTATAAGCTCCGTTAGCAGTAAAAATCCAAACTGTTCTTAATTCACCCTCCCTGGGTCGCTCTCCCTGGTTAACTCGCTCTCCCTGGGTCACCCTCCCTGGTTAACTCGCTCTCCCTGGGTCACCCTCCCTGGTTAGCTTGCCCTCTCTGGGTCGCCTTCCTGGTAAACTCGCCCTCCATGGGTCGCTTTCCCTGGTTAACTCACCCTCCCTGGTTAACTCGCCCTCCCAGCAGTAATATACACTGCTCCTGTGTCATTGTCTGCAGCATCGACATCCCATCAATACCGCTGCAGCCAATCTGCGCGCTCAGCCGCTTTTGTTGTCTACTTCGACAGAGCGCCAATGTGGCTCCGATACAGATGGATCTGGTTGTGGAGCAAAGAGCCACAGGCACAGATGTGGCATTCACTTTTATCGTAGGCACTAAGGGGGGCATTGCTACTATTTACGGTGGCATTAATATATTCTATATTGTGCATTCTTTGTCTTTTAGGGGGCGCTCAAGCAGCAATATTAACGGGTTATGGGGTGCAGTCCACGCTAGGTGACTAGGTGACCCTATGTAGAATAGTCTTCCCTGTCTGCATGGTGGTCTGACAATTAGGCTATGTTCCCACCATGAGTTTTTACGAGTTTTTTGATGAGTTTTTTATGCTGCGTATCTTCGAAAAAATTAATGTAATCTATTTTACTTGAAAGGTGCAGAAATCCTGCAACATCAAAAACTCATTGTGGGAACATTGCCTTACTGACCCACACAAAAGCCGATCCCATTTAGTGCTGAATTTGAAGACCATTCCTTGTAAATTGGGCTTAGCCCGTTATGGGGAGAGGATATACAATGCCATATAATAGCTGGAGCAGTGATCTTCTTATTTCCCATCTTGTGTTTGCAGATAAGAGAAGCCGACATCTCGGGAAGGATGGGGTCTATTTAGATGATATCAACTGCATGGATCCGGAGATTGCGGCTTTATATTTTCCTAAGAGGTTTGTAGCTTTATCTTTATTACATTTTGCTTTATTTAATGTCCGGGGAACTTTGTGTCTTGTGGCCAAAACAAGTCCAATCACAAATAATATTATCATCCTGCCGAGGTCCTGGGGTATTTTCTAATCTGGTATTTATGGAAGTCCTAATTGTCTGATGTCGGAGCCTCCTCTGGACCTCGTTTTGTGCCGCTGGGAGAAGTGGCTACATATACTCTGCTCTCTATATTCACTTCTGTGGGAGTTTAAGGCGTTTTCTGCCTTTTGGTGACTTTATTTTTACTTCCATTCATGTATTATTCATGTATTTTTTGCAATTGGGTTTGATTAAAAATGTTGCACCCTTTGGCTTTTGCACTCTCTAAGTTTCTATGGACATTTATCTTTGGTCTGTGGTCAAATATTAGCTGACAGAAGCTAAAAGAAGTCAGAAAAGAGCTACAAGCTCCCCGTCAGACCATACTAATGGGCTCACTGACTGATTCTCAGTTAACTCATTCTGCAGCCATCAATTCAGAGTGCAACACGGAGGCCGTAGAAGGCAAACGGTGCAACATTTTTAATAAGCTATTCGCAAAAATGATTTTTTGGCCCCAAATACATGTATTTAAGTAAAGAAAAAAAAGTAGTCCCCCCGTGTCTGCGCGCCGTGAGCGGAGTATTCTTTGGAATGGTTGTTGCCCCCTCTTTTGCAAGCAATGCACTTTAAAGGGGTAGTAACCTACAATTTTTTTTTATCAGAAGGTGCGCCACCCTTGCCTGGAGGCTGTGTGTGGTATTACAGTTTGGCCCCAGTCACTTGGATGTTAGCTCTTAGAAAAAATGGGGCAGCCATGTATTTATAATCTCATCCTACCCCTTAAAGTGTTATATCTTCTTTAGGGCCTTCGGACCCCTCAGCTTTTGGGGGCTTTGCGTGTATGTGTGACCTTCCTCCTGCCTGCCCCTGTGTATCAGCCCTCCATGACGTGGGTTATGGTCTTCTGTAGTCTCACTGGTTGTGTGATTGCTCTGTTTTAGTGGGGACTCGGCCACCGCTGTGAAGAGCACAGGAGAGAACGGGGTCCGCTCGGCTAACCAATCCCCCCAGTCTGTAGGAAGCTCAGGAGTAGACAGCGGAGTAGAAAGTATCTCTGATGGTTTGCGGGATCTACCGTCCATCGCGATATCGCTGTGTGGAGGCCTCAGTGACAACAAGGAGCTGACAAAAGGTAAAATGCTCAGCGCTTCCAAGCTCCACGGTGACATGATGTGAAAGGTCTGTGGTTCGGGCTGGTGAAGTAGCCCTGCAATACCCTGTTCTCATGATCACTGGAGGTCCATTGGTCGGACCCCCAGTGATCAGCATGGTTTCCCTTATCTTATGGATATGGGGTAAATTGTAATTTATTTTGGGGAGGGGTAACCATATTAAATGTATATAGGGGCGTCCCGACACTTCCCTATTGGTATATGTCAGGAAGAAAGGATCGGGCTGCTGGATTTTAACATGCACAATCATTGTGTTTCACAGGAAGGATGAGGTGCTTGGTTTGGTAGCAATTAATTCCCCTGTCCCTATTCAGAACCCTTCAAGGTATATGATTGGGAGTCTGGAGGAGAACTTTTTTGTCTGACAGCTATGTAATATATATGGCCACATGTAATCCTACTACTTAATAGTTTACAAGATTGCCAACAATCCTTCTTAAGGAGAATTTGTCAGCAGTATGATGTAGGGGAAGAGAGCCTGATTCCAGCTTAGTTTACTGGGTGCAGCAGATGTGACACAATCACAATTTTCGCTGCAGCAGATCGCGCAGAGCTCTGAATGCTAAGCTGTGTATAACCCCGCCCACACCACCGATTGGCAGATTTCTGTGTACACGTCACATTGACAGCTGCCAATCAGTGGTGCGGTGTGGTTGGACTAGGAGGCACGAGACCCCTAGCCCTGTAGTGATAATTTACTGCTGATAAAAAAACAGATTTTATTGAAACAGTAAAACCACATACCAGTAAGTGACACATCACTGGAATCAGGGTCTCTGCCATTACATTATTCTGCTCTCAGATTGCATATCAAAAACCTGCTGACAGATTCCCTTTAAGATCAGCCCACAGCAAACTCCCTGCTTGTTGACAGCTTCTAGGTGGTAGAATAAAAACAAGCTATAAGAAGAGTGGAAACTGCAGTAAGTTTTCATGTTTGTTTATTTTTCATGTTTATTTTATTAATCAAATTATTTTTAATGACGCCATTCAGCCAAATAAGGATTTTTTTTCCTATGTGTTTTTTTTTATTATTATTTTTATTTTTGTGGAAATGCTCTTCAGTTTCCATACATGGTAATGACACCCCACATTACCGCATGGCAGCATCATTGTGGGTGCAGTCTGACAGTAACTGATCATGGAGGTGTCGGTCCCTCAAGATTTCCCTCATTCTGCCTTACAATTTTCCCCTTTCCCTAGCGGCCGTTATTTGTTCTACCCTGGAATGGCCGCACATAAAATCCTCCCCGGCAGAGAGCCAGCTGCATTTTTATTTTATTTTAGATTGCACAAACATAAAATGGTCCCTTGTATATATGCGATTTGTCATCCTGACCTCGAGGAAAAGCGGCTTCCAGAGAACAAAGAAAATAAAATGCCAGAGAAATGAACAACCTGTTCTACCCGAGAAACAAAACTCAGCGTTAATTTAAAAATTCAAGATGATCTGAAATTTACAGGGAGCTGCCAAACCTAAAGCAGCGAGCGTTTATTCTATAAAATAATCCGGCAGTAAAAGAACATTTTATTGTATGCTTTTATTCCAATGGGGTTATTCATAGTATCTATCTATCTATCTATCTATCTATCTATCTATCTATCTATCTATCTATCTATCTATCTATCTATCTATCTAGCTATCTAGCTATCCATCTATCATAAAAAATACCGTAACCGCACCAAATAAGCTGGAGATTGGTGCAAGGCCTCCCAGACAACTATCCCATTGTCATATAAATATCATATAAGAAAAGCAGGCAGTACTCCAAAAAATTAAAGTGAAACAAAGGGACTTTATTAGCCCATCTGGTGTGGTGACTTTTTGGCTGTGAACAGCCTTTCTCAAGCCATTTTACTGTTTTAGAGAAATCCATAGTTGAATTTGTATGGTAATGATATGTAAGCGCGGTGAGCGAGCGCTGCACTCGCAGCTTTCCTACCACTTTCCTTATTCTCTGCCCGCTGCCTCCCCTCTCTAGGTCACTCATGTTTCAATGACCTGTCAGCCAGTGGCAAGCAGAGACGCAGGAAAGCTGTCAGAGCAGCGCCCGCCCACTGCACTTGCAACTCATTAGCATATAGTTTAAACTGTGGATTTCTCTAAAACAGCAAAAAAACCTTTTCCACTCAACAGTGTGTGGGTCCATCCTATGCCCTGGAAAGTCAGTGGAAAAGATACTTTCTGCACACTGGATTGCTCTTATAGGAGTTGTCCAGCCTTAGGCTACATATCTGCAGTCATTCTATGCGACTGTAGACTTGTGTATCTTCACAGCATGCACACTGCGCATTGTAGGGATTCTCCTTTGCTGGATTTCAATATATGTGGTCACATGCTGACTAGACGTGCAAGGACTCTTTCAATAAAAGTGTATAGAGCGAGACCGGAAATGTCTAGTCGGCATGTGGCTGGAAATATGCAGACTGCTGAGATCAACATACACCTTAAGGAAAACAGAATGCCTGCCTCCCGTAATAAGACCAATAAGAAACGTGACACATAACTCCTTTAGTGGACGGGGTCAGGCACAGCTTTTTTATTCCTTTTATTCTCATAAATAATCAGTTTCTTAAAATCATAAAACATGTGTAACATCCGGGATTCAAAATGGTATGCACCACCCGCTCTTGGAGGGCAAGTTCATCTTCAGCTCCATACTCTACAGATCGATAATTTTACCGCCAACTGTGACTTATACAATTCACTAAAACACAGAAATACTTCCATCAGTAAAAGATACATCTTAACAACCAACGTAAGGGAGGGACGGAGGGCAGCTCAGTCAGCCGGTACCGAGGAAGAGGAAAAACAGCCTGTGAGGGACAAGGGAGAATCCATTTTGGATTCTAAGTTCAGGACATCTCCTTCCACTCCTGAAATGTGCCCCCACCCTTGAATTTCCCAAGGCCGTAAAAAGCCAGGCAGTGTTTATCTTTAATTAAAAAACCAAGAACAGATCCTTTGAAGCTCATGACACAATGGTGTGAAAACTTCTGCAGCTGCAAGCCAGCTGACCCTTTTATGTGACTAAACACATGGATATTTATCGTCGTACAACAAGGCACAGCAAGGCTATGAGGTATTGAATCTGGAAATTACCTATAATAACAGAATGCAATATCTCAGAGCCTAGCCGAGCACATCATCCGAATCGGCGTTCCTTCCCCCATACGCCCGTGCCCGGCAGCCAATTGTAGCACTCTGCGCTATGGAGTTATAAAGCTTAGCCACCCGGAATTACATACGGGAGGCAAATTTGGACTTTATGCGCAGATAAAATCTAGCCAAATCCAGTGGCACTGCTGCCGTTCCATTCAGCTTCGGGCGGAAAGTTGTGGGCCATCCACAGTTATAGACTGAAAATCATAATCACAGAGATGGGAGGAGAGAGGCTGCACAAGCCCAGGGGTGGGTGCAGAGTGTGGGAGGAGCAGCCAAGGAGATAAGTGTCAGCTCCTCACTTGGAGCTCAGTTTTCTTCTGGCCGAAGGACCGGTTATCAGACGGAGCTAGGAAAGCCTGTAACTAATATTTGGACCTGTGATCCGTCAGCGCCTCCCGGTGGTCACATGCTACATAACACGGTAATTGCAACCTATCTATAC
>VIAB01001339.1:118729-132516 GCA_009801035.1 Oophaga pumilio
GCAACACTGGGCTCAGCAGTCAGGGACCCCTCTCCTATAAGGCTTGCGGTCACATGACCACCAGCTCCCGACTCTGGAGAATCCTCACTGTGTGCAGTGTGCGCCTGTGAGGATTCACAAGACTGCAGTCACATGGAGTGACCGCAGACTTGCAGCCAAAAGGTCGGACAACCCTTTTGAAGAAAACCTGTCACTTCCAATAAATATAATTTTGTTTTTTGTGGGGTTTTTTCATGGTTCTAGAAGTCCACAGAGAATAGTTGAGGTTCATGCTCGTTGGCTTAAAAGACTAGATATGTATTTCGAGAAGAAGGGGCCATGTCTTATGGATGGAGAAAACATTCTCCTGAATCCGGCGATGTCTTTCTTTCGTCCCTGCGCCTCTCCGTTCCTGAGATTTGGCCCTTTCTTCCATGTATGTTTTTTATTTTTTATTAGCCAAGTGGGTGGGTGTGGTCTTCAAAAGTTCCCTTCTCTGTAGACTTGTGGATCACGCCCACTTGGCTGAAAAGGCTAGAATTACATACAGGAAGAGAGGGCCATATCTCAGGAAAGGAGAGGCGCAGGAACAAATGTAATACAGCGTCGGATTCAGGAGATCGGTGGCATTTACACCAGGTGCAAACAGAAAAATGACATTATGTCAGGTGACGTGCCCGTGATGTCAGCACCAGGGTGTGGTGATGTCACCGGGACTCCGACTACTCTCCTCCAACTCCGACTACTCTCCTCCATGAGCAGTCATAGTTATAAATATTAACTACCAGTTGCTGTAGAAACATCTAATCCTGTTTTTTTATTTCCTACAAATGTATGACTTAAATATTGATGCTGAATTGTTCCCGGATCTTCCACTGTACTCTGCAAATTTCATTAAAACATGCAGAAATAATGCAAACAGCTCCGCAGCCAGAGGCTCGTGTGCCATCTGCTTGTACTCGATATGTCTGCTTTAATAACACAGCCTGGATGCTGTGAGAGACGCTGCATTTATGGACGGTCTGCTCGGGGTGACACCTGCCGTAGGTCTATGGAGCTGAATGTGCCCAGCGAAGCCAAAAATATTTTCCTTTATTAGCGGTAACACGTTAAAGAGAATATGAAGGAGATTACAGTTTTTTTGAAAAGCATTTTTAGTAAATTTCCACTTCTTCTGTAAGAATATTTTGTTTATTTAGTGGTTAAGGAGGGATGTCATTCAACATTAAAGAGAATATGAAGGAGATTACAGTTTTTTTGAAAAGCATTTTTAGTAAATTTCCACTTCTTCTGTAAGAATATTTTGTTTATTTAGTGGTTAAGGAGGGATGTCTTTCAACATTATATGTAGTTTTTTTTTTTTTTTTTACCTGGTGTAAATGGCGCTGTTCTCCTGAATCCGGCTTTGTTTTTCTTTCGTCCCTGCGCCTCTCCGTTCCTGAGATATGGCCCTCTCTTCCATGTATGTTTTTTATTTATTATTAGCCAAGTGGGTGGGTGTGGTCTTCCAGAATTCCCTCCACTGAAGACTCGCGGATCACACCCACTTGGCTAAAAAGGCTAGAATTACATTCAGGAAGAGGGGGCCTTATCTCAGTAAAGGAGAGGCGCAGGAACAAATGTCATACAGCGTCGGATTCAGGAAAACGGCGGCATTTACACCAGGTGCAAAAATTATAATATATCAATGGCAGTTGACAAGTCCTCTTTAAAGGGGATTTCTTGGAAAGGGCAACCACTCCTATATGTGGCTGCTATTATGGGATTACGTGGACCCTGCCATAATACTCCCTGCAGGGATTATCCAATGCAGGTATTAGCTATTCACTATTTTATCTTACTGTTATTATATTTATTAGTGTTAGTCATTCATATTGTAATATCCTTCGTATTCACACAGTGTATATAAGAATCATATTCTATGTATACCTCTGGACAGACTTTGCATTTAGGAAGCAAAGGAACAATAGTAAAAAAAAAAAAGTTGAGCAACTTTCTAAATACCGGAGCTTTCAGAAAAAAAACCAAAATCTGCAGTCTGGAAAAAAGATGCTAAAATTTTGGCAGAGCTCCTAGTCCTTGGCTCTGTGCGGTCTCTGCTCTCCACTGCCCTTCCTTCAATGGTGCAGATATAAAGCAGAGAGTGGTTTGTACACAGATTTTCACAGGTGAAAGGAGATATGAGGATATAAGGATGAGCAGAGAAAACAGGCTCTAAAAAAAAGCCCGTGAGGAAATAAGTGCAGGATAGAAGCTGTGCTGATAGATGAGCTAATATAGCCAGCAGCGCTCTGGATATACTCAAAGCTCACATCCATATAAATCAGGAGAAATATGGAGTGTAACGGTTAGAAGACTAATTATTAAAGGACAGAGTAGCTATAGGTTAAGAAAAGGCTCTCATCCAGCCTATATTACTGTGAGAGACACTCTCAAAAATCGGAAACCTTGGTCAGGCTGAAAATCGTATATTGGGGCATCTGAATGAAAATCACAGCCAAAACATAGTACAAGTCAGGGAACAGCAGATACTTGTTTACAAGGTCACGGTTTTTGATTTCTCATTAGAAAATAGAATGAGAATGAAATATTTCCTGCTGTTGTCACCACTGTGCCCATTTGTGAAAGTAGAAAAGGAATGCCCTCGGTATTAATACAACACAATGACACAAAAAAACTGATGGGAGCTGTCTAAGATTAAAAAAATAAAAGATGAACTGCAGTACCATGACTCACCTATCGAAAAGAGTGGCGCTGTTTCTGAAAAGGATTGACAAAATGCAATCTGTGCCTGAAAAATATCAATATTTCTATATCTGGAACTTACATTCCATTTTCCCCCGTTTTGTCTCCACAGAGCAATTTATAGAGCAAGTGGTGACGTATCAGCAGTTTGTGGACAATCCGGCAATTATTGATGATCCAAACCTAGTTGTGAAAATTGGAAATAAGTAAGTATTGATCAGATTAGGACTTAATTATTAGTAATCTGTATGTTATTCAAAGCAGTTGGACTGTGCTATCCCATGAATAAACCAGAAAAAATAGGCTTTAACCTGCAGCTGCTCTCACTCTGGGGACCTGGGGCAATCGGCCAGTCACTGCTGCGGCCCTTGTATTGAAGGTCTTGTCTGAAAAATGGTGATGCAGTTGTCAGGAGGTATGGAAAAAGAAGAATAGAAGCTTCAACCCTATATACACTCACACCAGAACAATAGTGCCTCTGCTCTGTCATCCATGAATGGTCCTTTCTGGCTGTAAAAGGAATATAATCATCTGAAGAGGAAACAACTCTGTATTCTGGAGCCAAACCTCACATATACCCATGGACCGTGACCAATATAAACCATTCTCATGTTGCTAGTAAAAATATCGGAGATATTCTGTGGTTACTATGGAAACAGTACTTGGCCAAAGTTGTGTACAATTTTTCTGCCACCAGTGATGTCATTGGACGCACTGATTATGGATAAAAAAAGGGCCTTTCACCAGTTTGAGCATGCTAAATTGGCCACATCATGAAATAGAGACGAATAAAACATAGTTTTTTTATTCTTTAACTTCTCATTTCCATTTCAGCGATATTAGCTTGTAAAGCTGAGGTTCTAAGTTATGATAAGCCCAAGATGGGCGTTACCAGATCTTTGACTTTTTCCCCTGCATGAGGCGGACCAATCATAAAAAGGAGGCGTCATGCGGGGGTAAAAAGAACACGCCCCCAAAAGGTCAGAAGCGCATTCTTTTTCCTGTGAGATTTAAAGGTGTTGTCCACTAATAATAAAGCGTATACTCACCTCCCATGCTGGCACCGTTCCCACAGTGTCGGCACTCTGTCTCCCAGGGCTCCCGTGTGGTTGTTGTGACACGTGACGCCAGCGATTAATCAGCCCTGGCTTCACTGTCCCCATCGTCTTCCTCTGAGACCTTACGCAGGTAGCCATATTTGATATCTGTGTCACATAGATCCTGTTTATTGTTGCAATGTATCTCAGTGGGACCATTGACTTAACTTTTTAATGAATTACAGCGGTTTATGGCGATATCGCAGTTCTTGGTCATAATGTTGTGATCCTAAAATGCACCTGCGTAAAAACCACAGCTGCCTTTTGTCACCACTAGGGGGCAGTTGTGTATTCGGCTGTACAATATATGTCTCTTATTGGCTGCAGTAGCCGCTATATACGGATTATCCAGTTTTCCGGTCTTATATTTGTGGGGTGGGACAAGGGATTTATTCTTTGTCCTAAGTGTACGGAACTCCTCGTCCTTCTTAACCAGGAGAAACCTTCTAAAATATTTATGCTGCTGATTTCGTTGACAGAGTTGTAGAGGTAAAAGGTGCGCACAAAGCCGTAATCTATGAGGCCAGAGGCCTCCGAGGGTTGAGTTTTGCAGGAGAAAGTTCTCATTGTTATAATTTATTCCTCACTTAATTATAGATATTAGCAGTCATCAGTTTCCATAGCGACTGTATAAAAATGCTGAGTTAGAGCTGTCGCTTCTTATAAAAAAAAATGATGCTAAAAAGTCTCATTTGACTTTTCCATCTCGGCGATCTGCGTCGTTTGTATATATGTAAACTACAGATGAATAATTCATGGGCCCGAGCGTTGTTATTGTCATTTACTCCGCTGACGGAGGCAATTCTTCACTACTTGACATGACCCTCGCAACTCTTTTTGGGGGTAGTAGGCCCGTCTGGACTGGCCAACAGGAGAACAGGGGAATCCTCCGGTGGGCCCCTGTGCCTGTAGCTGAAATGTGGGGCTCTGGAGTTGGTCACTTGTGGGCCCTTGGCACCCCAGTCTGACACTGGTAATAGGGTATCTTTTATTTATTTTTTTCATTTAGATCTTGATTTGTTTTGCATTTATTTCAGTTCTTCAGATATAGAAGCCATCTAACCTCACGATTTCCTTCGCAGATACTACAATTGGCCAACTGCCGCCCCCGTTCTCCTGGCCATGCAGGCTTTCCAGAAACCTTTGCCTAAGGTAGGCATAAGCAAAAAAAGCAGGTCCCGTCTGTATATTATGTGTGGTTGATCACCAGTGTCCTGACAGCGAAGGTACTAATATCACTGGCAATGACCGCCTGGCAAAATACCATAACTAACACATTTCCAGCACTAACGTAAAGCAAGAACCACTTCCTCTTTTAGCTCCGCCCATAAAAGCTCTGATGGTGGTGAGTGCAAGAGGGGAAGTGAGGACTTTTCCATTCGGCATCCAAATTTACCTAAAAGGCATGCTCACTCATATAACATCTGGTTATGGATGTCCTCAGGAACCAGGTGCAAATATTCTATTTGAGAGCTTTGGATCAAAAAAGTCATTTTTTTCCCCCCAAAAAAAATCTGTGTAAAATTACCCTAAGTCTATGTGCCTATTGAGTTTTTGGAGCAGAAACTGACCGGAAACTCAAAATATTTAAGGAATTTTGATACTTGGAGAGATTCCGCTCCAAAAACTCATCGAAAAATTCCGTGCGCTCATGACCTGAAGGGAAGATCATAGCCAGGCACGTGTTTTTGGATCCTTCTGGATTGTCCTTAGGGTGTGCGTACCGGCCAATAGCCCTCATTTTCATGGGACCTTTCGCTAACAGACCTGCAGAGGTGGCAACATCATGAAAATTTGTACTGAAAGGCTAATCTGGGGGGTGTTCCCAGCCGCAAAAGGTGGTGGTGGTGGTGAGTCGGGGGGTTGGATGGGCATAACATGGCTCAAGATTAGATTTTGGATTCAATTGTTGGTATTTATGGGGGTGTATACATTATTTATCCGATCTACTGAGCATTGCAAAGATAATAAATTATTTGTTATTCATGGAATAATAATATGTTGCTGATCGCTGCAGGTCCGACTGCTGGAAAGTCTCAAGAGTGGGGCTGTAGGGTATAGGATACCTTTCTATCTTGGGATTAACCCTTTAAGATGAAAAGCCCCTTTATGTTGTATTGTACACATAGAATTTCTAAAGTCTTCAGATTGTATAAGAATTTGTGATCGTTGACATGTCTTACATAAAAATACTAGTTCAGAAATGTCGGAGGTTCATCGATGCGAGTGCTCAGAGTATACAGTGCAGATGTGGCTAAAGAGGGTAAGGCTTTACCAAAGCAACGGGGTTCATACACTTCTGATTACTGTCAGCCAAATACGCTGAGTCCGACTCCAGTTGGTTTGGATTTACAAATAATGCTTATAGGAGTCTCCTGGCTCTACCCCAACAAATGTTTTTTAGTTCAGGGAAGTAACAATATAACGCGTGACCCTTTTTGTTCCGTCAGTGGATAAGCTGCTGCCAGAAGTGTCTGGCAGCTTCTTACTATGCTCTCCTTGCATGCACACTCAGCTAAGCGTGCTTGTGTTTGGTAGGGCTCACTGGTATCTAAGGTGAATAGTCACCTTTAGAGAGACAGCGGGTGGGGGGAAGCTCCTGGTGCAGCTGTTGCTTTACAGCAAGAGGCATGCCGACTGTACAAGTTGATTGGCTGATTTTTATGGGATTGGATTACCATATAATGATTATAGAAGATTCTCTATTCGGAGTCCTGACTTTTCCCTGATGTTATTTAGGGTGATAGAAGGACTGGGCATGTTGAATAACTATGGTTGACCATTTTGTTGCTGCAGTAGATAAACTGGCTAGAGTGCTCTCCTCATGAAGGACACATGCACGGTCATCTGAGCATACTTGTGTGTAGGGAGATCAGAACTAATAGCTCTTACCTCCCAGTATTTTCGGGGAATGGGCACCTTTATTGTGTCTGGTCTATTGCAGACAGAGCAGAGATTTACAACTTGTGCTGCAGCTGGTTGCCTCACAGCCAGAGAGAAGCTGATGCAACTGTATGGAGACGGAGCAATCATTAGTACGATCTGTCTCCATGCAGCCTGTAGGTTTTTAGCAGCACATTCCCCGTTTATTCGATGGTTTTTCTGCCTGCATTACATATCCAATCAGTGTTTTCCTTGATTGTTGGCCGATCGGTGGCCTGTTTTACACGGGGTCACTAAATGGGAAGAAGCATTTTTTTTATAAACCAACGACACATTTTGCAATCTCTTCTCAGCGATAAACCCTCCCTCTCCAGTCCAATAGCAAATTCTCACTTTTCAATCAAACTTTACGACGGGAACGAGCCCGCAGACTTCCGTTGTTTTCCTGACTGCGGCAATGTCTCGAGCCGTGTTCTACTCGTGGCAAGGGATCTTGGTTTATGAGGTTAGAGACAAAATATTATTGCCGGAAAGAAAAAGCTTTTTGCCGTTTCCTCCATTTGGTTGCCACTGGCAACGTATTATTCACGTACAAATATAATTGAGGTGTCCTATTGTCAGGCGCTTTTTCACAAGATGAGATTGGTCGCGCAGCAACATTTTCCATTAGAACGTGTTTTGTTTATGCAGAGAATAATAAGACATGAATCATGTAATTACCCATTATGGCTGAGCGCTATTCTTTCAAGGTGGTTAGAAATAGAATTATTTGTTTGCGAACGCTCCATTTTCCCAGAGCACAATGGTTGATTATCTAATCTTCAGGCTATGGCTATTCAAACAAATTTAGTATTTATTCGGAGGCTGTTTACCAGCGCCGGATGGATCATACCCAACCGTTTCTCTCTCCCAGAGTTTATTTATGATCGCAAATTATAATCTGAATTATTAAAATTTTTTTGCTCAACCTCTCGCAATATTTAAACTACATTTATTGAATGTATAATAGTAACAAGCGGCAAACAAATGGGTGTTTAAAGGGACAACGAGCAAATTGTATTCCTGCCTAGATATGGCCATGAATGCCACAGTACATCTCTGTTTCAGAAACCTCTCCTAATGATTCTTTTCTAATAAGTATTTGCATTTTCCATGAAATAAAATTCTTTAGAATTGTGTCATAGAACTGTGCATTGTACAGCTCCTCCGTTATTCCTCCTGGAAAGGAATGAACTGGGTATTACCATTCCCTTTATCAATAGACTTCCATTGAAGGAGAACTTACCACCTCTCGTGGCAGCCTGTTCCACCCACTGATCACCCTCACTGTCAAAAAAGTTTTTTATAATATCTAATCTGTATCTTTTTCTTTTCAGTAGATGATCCCTCATACCTGTGAGATATTTGTAGACGGCTATTAAGTCTCCTCTTTTTTCTAAGCTAAACATTTCCAGATCATTTAACCGTTCCTCGTAGGACATAGTTTGCAGTCTGCTCACCATCCTGGTAGCTCTTCTCTCAACTTGCTCCAGTTGTTTAAGCTTCTGACCACATTCCAACTAGACGTGTCCGGCCTCTATCAATACATTTGCATCGAGCAAGACCACATAAGTCTAGTTGGCACGTGACCCAATGAATGTAAATCACATACTTCCGGTACATGCCCGCTGCTTCTGGCACCGCGACCATAGAGAGCATGCAGTGCATGCAATGTGAGGATTCATAAGCCAGCAGTCACGTAGCGTGATTGCAGACTTAAGCTCCAAGACTTGACAACCTTTCTAAAGGCATTTATGAGGCTGTTGAGTTGTGGTCAGGATAACCACGGCCATATGGAAATCACGGACATGTGAATGCAGCCTTGGAGAGACTTTCTGTGTCATACACGCTCTATCAGCCCCTGAATTGGGTACAGCACAATACAAAGGCCTAAGAAACTCGGAAAAACCATTGGATGTCCATCTGTTGGCCAGTTGACATGACTTGTCTATGGTCTGAAGGGGAAGAGGTGTGACTCCAGGCTTTCGTGATGTCTTTTATTATTTTACCGTTATTATCACATATATAGTATGACTAGGCCATGTTTTCGAGCACAAATAAGCAAGCTATGACCCAGGAGCCACATGCGGCCCATAATGTCATTCTATGTGGCCCCTAACCATCTGGGAATGAGTTTGTATGTGAGAGGTTTATGGTGCACAGCCCAGGAACAGGGATAGGGAAAGTTCTGATTTTGCACGGTGTAGCCATCTCTGGGGCTCCCATATCCTGTAGACTCTGAGCCCTCGCGGGCAGGGTCCTCTCTCCTTCTGTACTTGTGTGTCCCTTGTCTAGCACACGTTTATTGTACCTGTCTATATTTTCCCTTTTTATATGTAAAGCGCCATGGAATAAATGGCGCTATATAAATGTGTAATAATAATAATAATGTTATGAAGATGAGGTCCGATAACCTCTGCTTGGCACTCCAAAAAAGGTCCTGCCAACCAAAAAGGTCCAACACTAGCATCTTTACTTGATTGATAGCTCGCTGTCTGATTTCCTTGCCTGACGTCACACAGACAGTGAGCTATCAATCAAGCTAAAGAGGCTGGTGAGGGGAAACAACCTCAGGAGGCAGAGGCTTGTTAAAGAGACTCTGTAGCTGTTTTTTTTTCTATGTAATCTGAGAGCAGCATGGCTGAGAGCCTGATTCCAGCGATGTGTCACACACAAGGATGTGTTGCTGTTTCAATAAAATCAGGGTGTTATCAGCAGATTATCCCTACAGGACCAGGTGTCTCGTGCCCGCTAGTCAACTGCTCTATATAACCCCAACCTCATCATGAATTATCAGTTTTCTGTTGATGTACAATGGACACGGAAAACTGCCAATCAGTGTTGTGGACGGTTCTGTATAGGGCTCAGCATTCAGAGCTCTGCTAGATCTGCAGCAGAGAAGACAGTGGTTTTATCAAAATGACAACAAGCAGTCCGGCAAGTGACACATCGCCGAAATCAGGGTCTTAGCCCCTACATGATGCTGATCTCATATTACATAGCAAAAGCATGGTAATAATAATAATAATAATAATAATGGTGACAGATTCCCTTTAAGTGCTCGGTCACATCCCCATAGCACTTAATGCCTCATTTGCATATGGATTTAAAAGCCAAATGCTGCATTCCTGAGAAACAAGAGAAATGTTTGCCAAGTGGGAAGGTGCCATGTCACAGTTCATTGCAGTTTTGAGACAGGATTCTTAGGACTAGCATCTGTTATTCTACCCGTGATGCGGACTGAGATCTTACCGTACCTAGATCATATCTATCGGTCTGCCCAAATCAAAAGTTTGGACGGAGCAATGGAATGACAAATTGTTATGGAGACATTCTGAGGAAGTAATGAAAGAACGGCGCTCGCTCTGCCCAGATTCCAAATACTAACAGACTTTTATGTGTTTTTATATTTTCTTCTTCTCATTTTCTTTCAAGTACTCGTGCTTTGATTACGTCTGTGCAGTGGTAGATTCCATTAGATTTTGTTTTTCTAGTCTCTGTGGCCAGCAGACAGTATGTATGTTTCTCATACACGTGCTTGCTTGCTTGCTTGTCGTTGCTTCACTGCTTTTTTTTTACGTGTTCCTTTTTTTTTAGTTTTGTTTTACATTATCATTTTTATTCATTTAGATCTTTCTGTTTTTTGCTTTCTTTTACGTTACTGTGGTCACCGTGCATTTATCACAGGTTACTGTGGATACTCTGATGAGAGACAAGATGCCCAAAAAGGGTGGAAGATGGTGGTTTTCTTGGCGTGGAAGGAACAACAATATAAAAGTGGTAAGCAGTTGTTATCAGGTTCCCATTTTTTTTCCTGAACAGTTATTTCCATATAATTCAACAATTTGTGACTTATGACTCAGAAATATAGAGATTTCTAGCTTAGAAAACTCATTTTTACTTGCCCAAGAAAGAGTAAATTGGTGGTTGATAACCGTATTCAGGTCTTATCTATTAGAGTAGAGAGCGACTACTGAAGACCCCGATCGCTCGGCCAACAGTTCTCTCCCAACGCCCCATAAGTGTTCTCTGTGAAAGAGTCGCTGCCAGGCAACTGTGGCATCAGCTTATTTCTGCACCTAAAAAAAGGATTGGCCAATGGAATTAAGGAGGCACAACATCACAATTTTTATCCTCTTATTATATTGCAGTCATCATATTATATAGCACTGTGTACTTACAATTGCTCATTTTGCCTTTCTACCCAGATAATTCTTCTCTTTTCCATTAGGTCTATGACATCACCTGATTAAAACTGACTAGCTGAATCCTTCTAAGCTCTATGTAGAAACAGGAGGTCAGTTTTACCTGTATGAGTCACTGCAAAAGTCCTGAGCAGGAGGAGGAGGGAGCAGCTGGGTCAGGAGTTGGAGAGAGGGAATGGTAAATGCAGAGAAAAGAGACTTCCAGTTTTTACATAGACTAGTGAAAAGATAATTTACTGGGTAGAAAGGCAAAATGAGCAATTGTAAGTACATAGTGCTATATAATATGATGATGACAATATATGAAGAGGATAAAAACTTTGATGGGAGAAGGTAGAGGAGGAAGAGGAAGAGGAGGAACAGAAGGAGGAGGAAGAGGAGGAGTGCTTCTCTAAGGCCTCCATGAATATTAGAGTAACATCAGCCAACCTAGTCTATATTGACTGATTCATCATGTTTATAGGGTCTCCCCTGACATCTGATATAGGGGGATATATGGATCCAGTAAGTCCGAGTTTGGATTGACGATCCTTTGTTGTATTAAGAGATAAGCCACCACCAGAGATGTCGGGGAGGAGCTCTCTCATGAAGGACACAGAAGCTCTTGGCAGAGCAATTGCTCCTGTGTAGGGGAGAGTCAGCCAAGATAGCTGCCAATCGAACTATCGACCCAGTATGGTATCCAAAATGTAAGGAAGTTCCTTTAAATTGTCGACTGATCTTGCCAATATCAACGGCTTCAGCCAACTATAATCTAATGTGCCTTAAGCCCCTCGTAATGTGCTTTAAGTCCCTAATGATGGCCATACTAGCTGATATTGATGGGTTTGGCCAACACTGTTATGGTGTATGGTGGTCACCGACCAACTAATATTGGGGGGTGAGGTCGTTCGAACATGTCTGATTTCAGTCTGTCAATTTCTTTGTTCTCCCGGAGATAAGCCACTGGTAGAGATATCTGGTAATTGTTTTCTTGTAGAGAACATGGGAGCACTAAGCCGAACTAGTATTCCTGTGTATGGGAGAGACGGCCAAAAAGGATGTTGGCCAAACGATTGGCTGAAGCATCGTTTGGCGACAGCCATCTAACGTATATGGGGGCATTAAGACCAAAACATGCACATTCATTGAAAGGAAAGAGCCTACCGAGTTCTATAAGATATGTAATGCCTAATCTGTCCACCGGAGGTGCTGCAGGGAAACTAAACACACTTGGCCACAGATTACAGCTGATTGCTAGAGGTCAAATCTGGAGGACATCCTGCGATCAGTTTATTGTTGAAAGACCTTTCTAACATCTTTAAAGGGTAGGACTTTTCTCTTGACGTCATTAGGAGGCCAGAAAATTTTGCATAAAATAATCACAAAGAGACATAAGGCATACTAGTAAAGAATTATTTTTAAAGATTGTGATTCGCTATACTTCAAAGGGAAAATCACTGAGGTCCTAAGGGAGGTCTAAAGCCACAGAGGAATTAAATCGTAAGGGACATACGGGGTTACAAGGAGGCACCGTGCTTATATATTGGATTTATATGATGACAAATAGTAGGAAAGGTAACTGATTTATTTTCCATGAAATTTCTTTTATCGCCAGAGAACTTAGTCTGTACCATTTCAGGTCCCTACTTGGTAAAGTGTATTCTAGTCTGGGCCAGACTTCCATATTTTTTTTTATTATCTCGGTTATAAATATTACCTGCGCCATGATATTTAATGACTTGTTATAAATGGTAAAACCCTGGACATCTGGATTTTTCATATTGTAAGCAAAGTGCCATATTTCTGTGCCTTAAAGCTTCCCAAAACTATATAGTAACTGGCTTAACATCTGATTTTTATTAGGAGTCAAAGACAGAACAAGGATTAAGTGGAAAAGGCCCTTACCCTGGAGAACAAGCTGCCGGCAGTGGCATGGAGCAGAGGTAAGTGCTCAAGAAACGTTGCACTGATGGACAAAGAAATATCTGTTTTCACACCAATTAGTTTTTTAGATCCACAGTTTTGTGCTGTTTTATTTTCTTTTTTTTCCTTTATATGGGTCTAGAGCCATAAATTCCCAATTAATTATTTCTATAACATATCTTAAAAGGCATCAAAAAATTGTTTTTCTGATTCAGAGCTCCAAATACCCTGCAGAGACATAGAATGACATGATAGAATTCTGCAGCCTGCTTTCTCCATTAAGGGGAGCTAAGGAGCTAACTGCATACTGATCTAGTAAACTCAATATTAAAGGGGTTGACCACTACTCAGGCAACCCCTATTCTTTTCCAGGTAAAATAATAACACTTAGGCTACGATCACACTATTAGTATTTGGTCAGTATTTCAAATCAGTATTTATAAGCCAAAACCAGGAGTGCGTGAAAAATGCAGAAGTGGTGAGGTGTTTCTATTATACTTTTTCTCTGTATGTTTCTCACCTGGTTTTGGTTTACACATACTGATGTAAAATACTGACCAAATACTACTGATAGTGTGACCGTAGTCTTATACTCATTTCCGGTTCCGGCGCCGTTTCAGCAGTGTTGGCACTGTCTCGCTCAGGGCTCACGTGACATTGTTATGTCACGCAATCTCTGTGGCCAATCAACACTGGTCTTCACTCCTCCCTCCTTCACACAAATCAAGACAGCCAAAGGAAATGAGAGAGGAGCAGCAGCTCTTGCCTCCTCCGGATGTCGATTATATCCATAGGAGAGGAGAGTGAAGCCAGCGCTCATTGGCTGCAGGGATTGCATGACGTAACAATGTCAAGTGATCCCTGGGAGAGCCAGTGTCAACACCAATGGAATAATGTCTAATGAACACTGCACTCGTTGAGAAAAATAGCTTCA
>VIAB01001339.1:135489-146080 GCA_009801035.1 Oophaga pumilio
AGTGTTCATTAGACATTATGATTTAAGGGATCATTGACCCCGTTTACTTGCACCAATATTTCGACTGGTGTGCCAAACCTTCGCTACCCTATCAACACCAATGGAATGACGCTGGCCCCGAGGTGAGTATAAATGCTATTCTTTTACTGGGGGAGAAATATAGGGATTCAGAAAGGGTTGTCTGAGTAGTGGATAACTCCATTAACATAGTGGCAGCTGCTGGCAGTGTCCATACTTGGAAATTAGACTATCGTATAATAAAAACTATGCTCCACCTGTTATAAAATGAATATTCTTTAAATAAATCAGCTCGGAATGTTGGCCAGGTGTTAAAATGGTGACTGTACTTTAAGGGCAAGATGGAGTTTTGGCATTAAAAGGTTAATGTCTGTGCAATCCACTATCTCATTTTTTTTTGTCCCTCCGCTTTTAAGGTTGGCAGGATCCTTTGACTGTAAAGCTATGTAATCTGATTACCATTCAGACAGGGCTATTTTTACTCCATATGATTCATAGGACGTATCACATCTGAGTGCTGGGTATTATAGGAAACCCTATTCTCAATGGAAGGAGTCTGGTATGAATGAAGGATCAAGTCCGGCTCGCACATCGACAGTTTAACATTCAGGTTTACGGTATCTTCCCCGGAGACGACCCTTTCGATAGACAATCAATTAATGCACTCAACGAGTCAGAGCAAATGTATTTTTTCAGCCCGCGGCCAAATGCATTTTCCGGTTCATCACGTCATCTTCCTGTGCTTGTTCTAGAATGAAGGATGAATCGTCGTCCAGCGACGAGGACCCCAGAGTAGCCAAGCAGAATATAGGCTCCATGCAATCGAACCAGAGCCACCTTTCATCATCTGGCGTTACGTATAAGAAGACGCTACGGCTGACCTCGGAGCAGCTTGTGAGTGCCGGATACATGTCTATCTCCAGCAGGACACTAGCGAGTAATAGAGAATAGACAGCAGTGTGCGGTATTATTAGACTGTGCACCGTAAGCAGTCATTATGTCTCTACGACTAATATTGGGCTGATTAAGGCATGCAGTCTCTTCCTTACATTTGTAGCCCATGATGAGTCAAGTTGACCCTTTCAAAGGAACCTGTTGGCACATTTTGGAAGTAGTAGTATGACTATGTCGGCTCTTGACTATTTTTTTGTAGAGATCCGATGTGCCAGTCATGAGAAATCTAACTAAGAAGGCATATGCAAAACAGTCTGGAAGTGCACAGTAGGTGTGTCACTGTTTACCCTAAGTGCATTGACACGCCCCCAGTGCACTTCCATCCTGATTATCATACTGAGCTGAGCAGAAAGATATATATAGTCTTGTTTGAATAGTTTCCGTAAAGCTTGTATTTTATACATTGAAATCCCTGCATGAGTCCAGTAGAAGGCTCCTAATCATCAAGGTGTTTTGACTAGTGTTTAGACTACTGGCATAGGATGCCTTCAAATGTCGCAACAGTTTTGCACAACATGCAGTTGCGCAAAAAAATTAACAAACTTGGGCATTTTCACTCCAGTTTTAGCTAGCTTGGTTAAGGTGGGCATGGCTTGAGCTGGACTGGGCGTGTCGAAGTCCATCTGATAAACTCATCAAAAGTTGTGGCCTAACTTACGTCAGAAATGTTACTCCAGTCCATAACTGGAGTATTATTTCTGGCGAAATGCACACCACGGAAAAGCTGGCCTCTTAATGAAATCGGTGCGTCTTACTCCTGCACAAACATCATTAAGACTGGTTTATGAAAAAAACTAGACTGTCTAAAACTTGGGAAACCAAATTAAAACACACCTGACCTCTTACATAAAACTTCTAGAAAAGCATGGTCTTACTGCCATCATTCCACATAGCAAGATCAAACTGCTTTTGGAGCACATACCAGTCTTGATATATCTAGAAGTTCTCTCTCATGTTCTGTTGCTTTGCACTCACTCTTCAGTGAATACATCCTCTTTACCAGCATTCTACCAGCACTTTAAGTGGCTGAAACTTACCTTCCCTCAATTCTCAGATTTTATTCCTCCTTCCATTGTCAAATGGCTTGACTTCCCTGAACTGCTGTCTACTTCCTGTTGTCAAGTGTAATCCATCTCCAGCAGCTGAGAATCCGAGTCGGATTATAGATGGGATGGGGAAGGATTCATTGTCTTTTTGTTACCCCCGTGTGCAGTTTCAGACAATCCTTCCCTACCCCACCCGTAATCCGCCTTGAAATCTCTTCTGCTGGAGATTGATTACATTTGACAACAGGCAGTAGACAGAAGGTTAGACAGAAGGGAGTAACCTAGTGCTTCACATTTTGGAATTATTTCTTTGGGAGTAGGACACCATAATGATGAAATTATCCAGTTTGGAGAAATCTGGTGACAGAACACAGACTCGTGTCCTTCTATCGGTGGTTTTACATATACATAGGCAGCAGCATTTCACCTATTACTAGAAAAGAAAGACTTAATTTTCGTGAAAACTTCTAATATTGCATATCAGAATTAGTACTAAAATATAAAATGGCGAACCTGGTTTTGAGCACTTTGCTATATCCGCTCAGGGAATATCAGCGGTATTTTAAAGAGCGAGACAGGCGCAGAGAAATGGAGACATTACCCCGAAAGCAGAGGTACTTGTTATCTGAGGCTCACACTTTGTGAGTAGCGTGAGGAGTCTAGGTATAATTGGCCTGATGTTAGGCGGGAGTGCATTAGGGATGTCCATTAGATGTATCTATGTACAACACAGGGAGTAAATTGGTTATTTCTGGTGAAAGAGGCTGCAGTCAGTAATGAGTCACAGTCGAATAAAATGTATCCTCGGAGTAAGGAGATTTACAAGAAATGTTTGATGCGAGGAGCAAAAAAAAATAAAAAATGAATGATTAACAATGAAAAATGTAAGAAGGGTTAGAGGTCACGCGCAATGGGGCATTTGTACCTGTCTAATTTTTACATATTGTGAACTTATAATAATAATAATCTTTATTTTTATATAGCGCTAACATATTCAGCAGCGCTTTACAGTTTTGCACACATTATCGTCGCTGTCCCTGATGGGGC
The DNA here is from genome assembly GCA_009801035.1 of Oophaga pumilio. Classification (NCBI taxonomy): domain Eukaryota; kingdom Metazoa; phylum Chordata; class Amphibia; order Anura; family Dendrobatidae; genus Oophaga; species Oophaga pumilio. Next base: position 138,555 of record VIAB01001339.1, read on the forward strand.
TCACAATCTAGATTCCCTATCAGTATGTTTTTGGAGTGTGGGAGGAAACCGGAGAACCTGGTGGAAACCCACGCAAACACGGGGAGAACATACAAACTCCTTAGACAACTTAGACAACAGTCTTAAAAATGTGCCAGATCTATGGTAGGACTAATGCTGTTTGAGAAACTTTGTGCTTTCTTACACTGTCTAGTCTAAGTTTTGGTGCATTTTTTGGTACACGGTGCTGCACTTTAGGCCACGTCTCGCCTCATGCCTCCTCTCAAGAATCGTGGCACACTCGATTTGCCTCCAATGTTCAGATGGCACTCGCCTTTTCATGTCTATGGGTCTATGAAAAACACCTGGTTGCACTCAGATGAAATATGAGTGCGGTCCGATTTTCACAAACTAATATTATAGATGAGGGAGAGAATTTTTTATTTTTTTCTCCACCGAGAAAATCGGATCACACTCTGATCAGAGTCTGATCAGCCTAATTGTCGTAGATAGCCTGATCTGGACAGTTCTTCCCATACTAACCTGTCTACATTATATGGCATGACATGTGCTTCCGCGGCACTATACTTCCCTATGTAGGTTCAGATCTATCCCAAAGACACTGGGTTACTGAATTTTGGTGGGTGAAAGGCCTTAATGTTGGCCACACATCAGTGTTCCTACAGTTTGACTCAAAGCATCTTGAAGAGGTAGTCTCATACAGTCATCCCCTCCATCTACACCTCATATTAGGCCCATATATACATGACCCCATGTATAAGCCAGAGCTGAGAGCTGCTCTGTAAGGTCCATTGGCGCGGCCACCCTGGAATACTACACTTCCCGTAGAACAGATTCACTATCTGAGTGGCCGTGGTCTCCTTTGGCAAAGTTCTCCTCTGGCTGTTGATATTAGAAAGGAGATCAAGGCCCCCCTAAAAAAAACAACTCATGACGAAATGATTTTGTAATAGCATTGGCCATTTTAGAAGGGCCGTTAATTGGGCTTTTTGTAGGAACAGTCGCATCTAAACGAGCCAGCAAACGTCAACGAACAAAATGCACGTTTGTTGGATGCAATGATTTTTTAGGCTGCATTCATGATTTGTGGATTTTTTTTCCTCTATTATCATTTTGTTGCGATTTGAAAAAAAAGCCACACAATGCGGTAGACCTAATGGAAAAGAGAATAATTATCTGGGTAGAAAGGCAGAACGAGCAATTGTAAGTGCACAGTGCTATATAATATGATGACTGCAATATATTAAGAGGATAAAAACGTTGATGGGAGACGTGCTGCCAATTGATAACACCATATTCTATCTGCACAGAACAATCATATGCTGTGTACCTAGACCGGTAAATGACCTCTGATCAGCTTGTATGTAGCTAAATGGCGGTCATTTAATGGTTCGGTTCGGCCCGTCTTGGGTAACTGAGGTCGTCAGGGCCACATAACTTAGAAGGGTTGGCCCACAAACAAAATAACGTGCCTCTCCAGGAGATCATGAGAACAGGGGTCCCGCATCCTTCATTTGGCCACTCCTGCGCATGCGTGGTAGATTGCGCTACTTCCTTCAGTCTCCTAGATGTTGAATGGCGCAGTAGTGCGCATGCGGGACCACTGCTCTTTTCTGCTGGGGGACAGTTCTTGTGATTAGGGACTCGCCTATTGATTTGCTGTCCATAACTGATGTCTAAGAACGATGTTCATTTCACGTATCCTAGCTATAAATTTGGTATTTGTAGAAGTACGATAATGTTCTCCTACTTTCGACTTGTTTTACAAAAACTTATATTTCCAACAGCCTGAGGAAAAACTAATTGCTGTGTACGATCATGTACTCAATGCGAAAAATTGTCTAAAAAAACCCTCTAAATGATATCTATTCAAGCGCCGGGAGGTTATCCGGCCCAGACTAATTTTCAGCCGTTGTTATACCCAAGCCTGCGTTGACGCCGGGCCGATGGTGGATTGTGTTCTGACTGTAATTATATTCTATTTCAGAAAAGTCTGAAGCTGAAAACCGGCCCAAATGATGTTGTGTTTAGCGTTACCACTCAATACCAGGGGACGTGTCGCTGTGAGGGCACCATTTACTTGTGGAACTGGGATGATAAAATCATCATTTCTGATATTGATGGAACAATTACCAGGTGAGTTCTTTGTGAAGTTCGATGTTACTTGGGTGCGAGTGGAATGCGCTGCTTCTATTACCGTCCTTTAATTGCCTTTTCAGAAAGTGTGTTGTGCCAGCTTCTATTCGTTTCTAGAATTGATGGAAACTTTATGTCTTACGATTCCTTGTCCGCAGCTCCAAAACACAAATATACATTAACGGTCATGATAGGAACTTTGGAGAAACTTGAACAGCTAACTGGTGATAAGGTCATCCTCTATTGGAGACGAAGAAAATATATTGTTTTTTTGTACATGTTTGTGACAGTATGAAATTCATTGGATTATTTCTAAGTAAAAGATGCAGTCGCCCCAAGGAATCACGTATTACACATCTGCCAGTTAACTCCTTCCCAAAAATAATGGGCAATAAAATAGAGGTCCTGCCGAAGTTTGACGCAATGACCTTGTCAGACTTTCATCCAGCCCTGGATGTAATATTACTTGGCAGATATACTGTATGTAATTTTTCCATAGTCTACAATAATATAGATTACATAAGGGGGGTTCAAAACTTCGTATGGAATTAAAACAATCCTATTTTTTATCTGGGCATTATTATAGGTTTGTTAACATTTTTTGATCCTCTAGAGCAGGGTTCCCCAACTCCAGTCCTCATGGACCACCAACAAGTCGTGTTTTCAGGATTTCCTTAGTATAAGCCCAGGTGATAATTGCATCACCTGTGCAATACAAAGGAAATCCTGAAAACATGACCTGTTGGTGGTCCTTGAGGACTGGAGTTGGGGAACCCTGCTCTAGATGATGCCAATCTGACCTTTTAATATGTACTGTTGACAAGAATTTAAAGGGAACCTGTCACACCAGAGAATGCTATTAACCTGCAGATGTAGGGTTAATCTGCATGTTAATAGCGTTACAATGCTGAGCGGCTTCTGTACTGAAAGTGCGGCACCCAGGAGAAAATATACTTATTTCCTTCCAGCAGCCGCCGGCTTTCAGTCATACAGGTTTGTACGGAGTAGTTACAATCACTGCTCACAGCAATTTGACTGACAGCTGGATCGGCACTGATACACTACCGAGCCGGCTGTCAGTCAATCAATGCCGAGCCAGCTTTCAGTCAAAATGCTGTGAACAGTGATTGTAACCGTTCCTTGCATGCCTGTATGACTGAAAGCCGGCGCTTCGGGGAGGAAAAAAGTCTGTTTTCTCTCATGTGCCGCACTTTGAGCATTGCAGCCAGACAGCATTGTAACGCTATTATTCTGCTTATTAACCCTATATTTGCAAGTTAATCGCTTTATCCAATTTGACAGGTTACCTTTAAATAATTAATTCCAGGGATAATTAATAAACAGAACGAACTTAAGGTGGCACCTAACACTTACAGGCAATATATTGCTAGAAACCGACCCATTAGGCTTTGATATATGTTTTATTTATTTATTTTTATTTCTTTTCATATTACATGTAAAATAAAAGATAATCTTGAAATCTTGAAGTTTTCACTCTGGCTGATACTTCCTGTTGTGTAGAGATCACTTCTTAGCAGTCATCTCATTGTCATCACAGACACACAGTGACTGTAGCATCTTTATGTACAGTAGATGACATAAGATCCAGCATTCACAAGTGATGGTCACAGCTCACCTTCACCCCTTTCCTTCATACTGAGCTCCACATAGATTACAGATCGTGCCCACAACTTTTGAGTCACTTCCCGTCTACAGAATTTCGGTGGTTTGTGTGACATCTGTAAAGCTGTGAATGCCGTTAGCAGAAAACTTCCTACAATTGTGAAGTGAAATCTTCGGTTTTCTTTTTCAGATCAGATACATTAGGTCACATTTTACCAACGCTAGGAAAAGACTGGACTCACCAGGGTATTGCAAAACTCTATCATAAAGTCAGCCAGTGAGTATGACAACTTTATCCCCAAGTATTTGCCCTATCTTCTTATATTTAACGAGACAATGAATTTACAACATTTATGTGCACAACCAAACAGCTGCCATATTGATGATGTACTCTTGGGATTTCTGGGTCTTTGGGACTTCTTATAGCACAACTTGCCCAGCGCAGTAGTTGCATGCCCACTTACATATATTTTTCATCTGCGGGCCTAACCCATCTCTCTCACCCGACCCTTGAGCTGTAAGTGGTCCCCGACTCTGACTCGAACCAGCCAGAAGAATTGATAGATTTGCTTTTTCCCGTTATTGTTGTTCCCTTTCCCATTTTTTGTCTTTCATCTTCTTCTCATGGAACAGAAATGGTTATAAATTCCTCTACTGCTCCGCACGAGCTATCGGGATGGCAGACATGACCCGAGGATATCTGCACTGGGTTAATGAACGCGGCACAGTCTTACCCCAAGGACCCGTCCTCTTGAGTCCTAGTAGTTTGTTCTCTGCGTTACACAGGTATTTGCAGCAGCTTAACTTTATAATCACTAACAAAAAAAAAATCTTGTATTTTCTTAGTTTTTTTTTTTCACATGTTTTCTTGCGTCAAAGTTTATTTAAATTGTGGCGTGTAAGAGCTCATAAACACACAGGAAAATGATGGCTTATTCACAGGACCTCTGAGCTGTGGAAAGTCGTAATACAGTAGCATTACAAATACATGGAGCATTACTATACCTGAACCTAGCTCAAAATCTCAGACATATGCTCCATTAGATGCCATTTGACACCAATATAGTGTCCTAGAAGTGTTGCTTGTAGGAGTGAATATCTGTAAAATAAAGTGTCATACAGAGGCGCCTTATGCTGGCGCACAGAACAGGCTTCATACATGGAGGTCATGGAGCCATATTTGAAAGTTTCACTAATTTACAGCTTGCAGTTATGTTAAAGGAAACCTTTCATTGAATTCATGCTGCCCAAACTACGGGCAGCATGAATCAGAGCCTGGAAGATACGTATGTTTACTCTGAAATGTCGCAGCGTTACTGAGGAAACATATTTTGAAGAGCCGGCCAGGGACTATGAGTCTTGGTTGACCAGTCCAATGTGAGCCCTTGCCATATTCTCCCCTCTCGCCTCTTGTTGACCAACAGGTCTGTAATACTGGTGGAGGGCCCACTGCATCACAAGCACGGCTTACATTGGAGGGGCGTGATTAAGCCACTACCTGGTTTTCACTAGAGCCTCTGGTCTTGAGGATAGGATTGGTCGAAGGTATCCCCCAGGTGTCCCTCCAGGGTAGTCCTGTGACCTGCAGCAGTTGACCCACAGGTCAGAGCAGGTACAGGAGAGTGAGACAGAGGCATAGACAGATGTTCCGGGGTCAGGGTAAGTAGCATCGGTTCACTATATAAGCTGGGGTCTGGAGTGGAGAAATCAGACAACCGGGGTCGATAACAGAGGAGACTAAACAGAGGTTCACCTTGGCAGGAATCTAGAGACAAATGCAACTAGAACCTAAGCTCAGGCAAAAGTGAGGAGGGAGGAGCTGCTTAATATTTCCCTTGCCTGGCACGGGACTTGCTGGGGAAAACAAACCCTGCAGGACACAGCAGGGTTAAATTCCTGCAAGATTTGGCCGCACCTCCATATAAACAGTTGGAGACTGCAGACCGCAGGGATATGCAGCAAAGTTTGGAAGTGCCGCATGAGGACTCATCACAGTGGCCTGACACAGGGAGGAGCAGAGCGACGGACAAAGTGTGTAGGGCGGTGTTGAGAAGGCGTGAGAGTTGCCTCTAAGAGAACAGGAGCGGGGAGACTACGGCCAAAACCTCATCGTACAAGTCAGGCTCTTCAAAATATGTTTTACTCTGAACATTTCAGAGTAAACATACCAGGCTGCAATCGCGCAGCCAGGCTATTATTCATAAAGTCCACGGATCGGGCAGCAAGAGTCTGATGACAGGTTCCCTGCGATGTTTTGGATTAGTTCATTATTACTGCCGCCTCTGTCCCCCACTTAGGGCCTGTGCACACGTTGCGGATTTGCCTGCGGATTTTTCCGCACAGAATCTGCACCTCTTGTCAGAAAACGCAGGTGCGGTTTCGACGTGGTTTTTGTGCGGATTTGCCCTGTGGTTTTACACCTCTAATGGAATAGGTGTAAAAACGCAGCGGAATCCACACAAAGAATTGACATGCTGTGGTTTTAAAACCGCACCAAATCCGCATGGAAAATTCCGCATCATGTGCACAGCTTTTTTTTTCCCATAGATTTACATTACACAGTGCCCTGCCTGCGGAGCTGCAGCGTAACCGCAGGGCAAAAACTGCTGTGGAAACGCAGGCAAATCTGCAACGTGTGCACAGGCCCTTATGGTTTTATCATTTTCTCTGTTGTTATTTTTTTTTACAGGGAAGTAATAGAAAAGAAGCCGGAAAAATTCAAGATCGAGTGTTTGACAGATATTAAAAACCTGTTTCACCCAAACACTGAGCCCTTCTACGCTGCGTTTGGGAATCGACCTACGGTGGGTGCAGCACATGTAACAATGAAAATATGGTTATTGGGTGGTATTATGCTAAGCTTACATAGCTGTATGGACATGATATTAACATACTAATATTAACATAAATTTACTAACCCTACCTAATTTTAACACAGAAAATGTTCAAAATTTTTCTAATTACCTGTCATCGGGTATTCTCATTCAAAACCAAATTCAAATTTGTATGTATTAAAATTGCTTTGTGACCGTCACTCATGTCCCTTTCATTGGCAGCATATGCCACAAATTCCCGTCTGCTAGAATCGATCCTCTCCTGCTCATGTACTGTCCCTCCGATTAATTGCGCTGGCGCCAGATTTTCCAGGTTGCGTAAAAGACATGAGAGATGTCATCCACATCAATAAATGGCTGAGGAGCGGCTTTGGCAGGATCGCATCTGGTGCTGACCATAGTCTGGTGCGCTGATTGTTAGAGATGAGAGGATAAATCCGCAGAGGATCGATTTCAAGTTCAATTAACTGAAATTTGCGGATTCAAGCAAATACGAATACTTCGAGATTCAGTTCACGGTTCGCAAAAAAATACAACTTTTGTGTTTCTCACTTTCTTTCTCTTAAATCTCTCTCTTGTAAATCTGTCTCTAGTATGTCTCTATCTGTCTTTTTCTCATTAATCTCTCTCCCTATAGTTAATTGCTCTTTCTTCTTCTCGTAAATCTTTCTCTTCCCTCTTGTAAATCTCTCTCTTTCTTGTAAATTTTTATCTCTGAAATTTCTCTTGGAAATCTCTCGCTCATAATTTTTTGTAAATCTCACCCTAACTCTCATAAATATCTCTCTCTGTTATAACTCTCTGTCTTCCTCTGGTAAATCCCTGTCTCCCCTGTCATAAATCTTTGTCTCCCCCTGTCAAAAATATCTGTCTACCCCTGTCATAAATATCTGTCTCCCCCTGTCATAAATCTGTCTCCCCCTGTCATAAATC
>VIAB01001339.1:161036-172827 GCA_009801035.1 Oophaga pumilio
CAGTTTTTCTTTTTTAATAATTTGCAAAAATGTCTACATTTCTGGGGGTGCAGAGTATTACGTGTCAAGATCCCTCTGTTGCACAGGGGGATCTCCAGCCATGTCCTCTGCGGTCTCCCATTCTTCTTCAACCGCAGAGGATCCTGCTCAGCGGAGACGTCAGTCCCAGCGTCTTGCTCAGGCTAATGCTATGCATTTGGTTGCTGCTGCTGCCCCAGGTTGAGCTGTAGCAACCAGCATTAGTCAGCGGCAAGCAGATGCTGCTTTTCTCTATCAGCATGCCCATGAAACGATCGCTCATTGGTGGTCGGAGGTCACATGCTCAGGTCCTCAAGCAGTCCGGATTGGGCCATCAGCAAGGTCCTGGAAGGCTGCGGTTATAAAAGGATCGCACGGCCGTGCGCTGGTATAAACCATGTGGTGTGTGAGCGAGTGGATACTCTACTACTCTGTGTATGCACGTGTGTTTGGGACGAGAACCTGCCGCACTGTCGGTGTGCATGAGCGTCTAGTTTTCCTTCAAGATTATTGAGCCACTTTGGGGAGATCTCAAGCGTGCAGTTCATGCTAGACAGCCCAGGAATTTACAGGAACTGGAGGCTTTTTGCCAAGAAGAGTGGGCAGCTTTACCATCTGAGAAAATAAAGAACCTCATCCACAACTACCACAAATACTTCAAGCTGTCATTGATGTTAGAGGGGGCAATACACGGTATTATGAAATGGGGTATGTGAACTTTTGATCAGGGTCATTTGGATGTTTTGGGTTGTCATTATGATTTAAAAAGAGAAACACAATAGTTTGACAATAAATGGCTTCACCCAACCACTAACCATGAGTGGAGAAAAAGTTTTGGTGTTATCATTCGTATTCTCTGAAAAAAGGCAAAGAAAGCAAAAATTCTGCCTGAGTATGTAAACTTTTGAGCACAACTGTACTTGAGGATCTCGAGAACAACATGGGGCTAATGTGGCTGAATTAAAGTAGGAGAGGTTATTTGTAGTTCAGTGTTAATAATTTATAATTTGATTACAAAATAAAAGTTTTATCATGATGTTATTCAATAACACTCAATGTCAGCTAGGTTATATGTTCAAATAGTTGATGATAGTTTAAAGGTTTTAATTTTAATTTTTGTGCTTATGTCATGCCAGCTCAATTTGCAAAAGTCGGTATTATCTTCCCCATCTGCGCATTTGGCATTTGATTTTCTTCTACAGTCTGGTGTGTTAATGTTTTTTTCTGAAAATTTCAGTAAAAATGAGGTTTTAAAAAAAACTATAAAGCTCAGCACAAGTTCTGCTGTAACACATTCAGCCATCAGTAGTTTGTTCTGGAGTGTGTGCACTTCGTACCACTATATTTACACCTCCGTGTTATCCATGTTCCATCTGTCTTTTCCTGACTTGAAATGCTCCAGTTTTTTTTCCTTTGATAGACGGATGGTAAAAACAGACTCCAGACCAGAAACGGATGAAAATTAATCTTTAAAAAACCCTAAACCTGACGTACGATTATGAATGGAGCCTAAGTGAATAGATCTCCTTCAAAGAATCCAGGTTATTTAAAGCCGTTGGCCACTTGATTTTTATGTTCACACTTGTTAGGAACATGATTTTGTGGCACTTACTGATATTCATATTGTAGTTTCTCCTCCTTCGTCACAGACTGTACATCTCTTCCGTCCTCAAAATGGCCACTGATGGGGAGCAGACCTTGACTGTTAGCCAACTGTAATTCTGTGAAGAAGGAGGAGAACCTGTAATAATTATACATTAATAAGTCTGAAAGGAAGGAGAAGAACCTGTTATCCTTATATATTACTAAGTGCCATAAAATCCCATCCCCAACTCCTCATATAAAATAAAGATGAAGTGGACGAGCCCTTTAGCGAAGATCTGTCAACTTAAAATGCTAACCTGCGTAAGGGCAGCATATTACAGTACTACTCCTGGTAGTCAATAAGACACACAAAAAATAAATCTGATGTATAGTTTATGAATCCGATGTATTAATTTTATTTTCTCCTCCACCTCTAATGAAAGAAATAATTATTTTTTATTTTTATTTTCATCTTTTACCTTTTAAAAATTACAAAAAGGAAAATGGGTCAGTGCAAAAGTTTGGGTACCCTGCATGGTTAGTACCTAGTAGCACGCCCTTTTGAAAGTATCACAGCTTGAAAATGCTTTTTGGAGCTCGCCAAGAGTCTTAATTCTTGTTTGAGTGATTTTCACTCATTCTTCCTTAGAAAATTCTTCCTGTTCTGTAAGATTCCTGGGTAGTCTTCCATGCACTGCTATTTTGAGGTCTACCCACAAATTTTCAATGATGTTCAAATCAGGGGACTGTGAGGGCCATTGTAAAACCTTCAGCTTGTGCCTTTTGAGGTCGTCTGTTGTGGATTTTGACGTCTGTTTAGGATCATTATTAGTGATGATCGAACTTGCTTGGATAAGGTGTTATCCGAGCATGCTCAAGTCCTAATAGAGTATCTTCGGCATGCCATATTCTGAGAACCATTTATTTATTTTTTCGATAGTTGTATCTTGCTTTTTGGCTTGTTAACCTGTAGTTTTTTCTGTACAATTTTAAGGTCTATTTCACTTTCTGATCTTTTTTTATTCCATTTGTATTGAGTAATGGCATGACCAAAATACAGCACTTCTTGGTGGCAGTCTGGCCTTTATAGGAGTTCCATCGTGGTAGACATGGAGGTCTTCAGCAGACCCCCATCTGCCCTGGCAACGAATACTGCATCACGCGGGAAGCCAATAACCTCACGCAGAAAGCTGAACTGATTCCTGCCCTGCTGAAGCCTTTTAAAAATGCTGTTGTCACGCTTGATGTATCTGAACTAACTCGAAGCGCAATAGTTACACTCAGTTGATGGCTATGTAACACCAGAGCCCGCTACATGCAAGTGGTGAGCAGATCCGCTGTACATGTCCGGCAGATGTCGCCGGGGGGGAAAAATATATTCCTAATGTAGCTAGTTATCACCTACCCATCAGATAAGTGATAACTTACTGATTGCTGTTGAGTCTGTACACTCACAACTCCACCCATCCCACAACGCAACTGTGAAATGTCACGCAAGAGTGGAGCCTTGACCACGCGTATGCGCAGCCTCACTGAGATAGCCGAGTACAGTGATTAGCAAGTTATAAACCATCCTGTGCAAAAAAAAAAAAGTGCTAACTTGTCCAGCGGGGAGTCATTTTTTTAAGGGTTTAAAACAGCAATTTTTCCCCAGAAAATGCACCAATTTTGTCCACTGACGAGGTCTAGTACTGCAGCCGAGACTCATTTAGGTGACCGATCAATGGACAGTGTTATTCCTTTAAAAAATAAACACTACAATGTTTTTCTAAAATTATGCATTTTCCTGCTCAACTACCTGCAATAACCAAGAGCTACTGTGGCCGTCATATCCTGTAGTGCTCGCCATGTTACCACTCACTTGACATTTCTTGTCTTTTCAGCTACGTTCGGCTCTGTGAGGTTGTGGATCACGTCTTCCCGCTGTTAAGAAGAAGCCATTCCTCGGATTTCCCTTGCTCAGACACTTACAGCAATTTCACATATTGGAGAGAACCTTTACTCCCATTTGAGAACCAAGATGTACACCCTACGGCTTCCTAAGGAAAAAGAAGAGAAGAAATCTGTGTCCTGAACGTCATCGGCCGCCCAAGTCGGGTGGCAAAATAGTTATTTTGACTTGATATATTCCAGCTGGGATTGCTTCCGCTGTTTTCCGGGAGGTTTCTATAGAATTGGCGTTGTTCAGAGAAATGTATTGATTGACATGATTAATATGCGCTTTCTCTGTACATAACCGGAGGGCTGTGTGCCGTACTGTAACACAAGACTGCACCCTCCCCTCCTAATACGCGAGGCTTTTGTGGCATCAGATCCCAACTGGGAAAAGAATCTAGGCTATGAAATCCTGCAATGTGAAGAGAGATGCAATTAATATAATCCGGCCATTGTTTTTCCACCGTTCTATTTCGATATGGGGAAGAACAAGCTTATTTATAATGTACGGCCACCACCGGACTGACGTCTTTGGGTGTAATGCTTATGTTACGGTGCTCCCTCCCATCGAATTCTATTCGGTTGCGATACTAGACTGTGTATATTCCACTTACGTTAGCCAATCAGATCTACATCAATGAATTAATCTTATTGCTTGTTATGGGCAATCCCACATACAGTTTATATAACTAAGGCCAATTTGGTGCATTTTGGGAAGTTCTGTCTAACGAACAGATTAGTGGACAGATAGGTCCTATACATTTCTCAGGACCTGGCCATGCAGAAACTTATTACTGGATCTGCCCATGGACAAAGATGTATCTATAAAATAATTAATCATCTAGGGGTATGTTCACACTTAGTTTTTTTTTTTCCATGGATTTTGAAGCAGATCCTCTTTATAATCAACATCAAAGAGTATTTAAAGCAGTTTTTGATGCCAATTTGTGAGCATTCCCTAAGATTGATAGGGGTCTGACCGCTAAGACCCACTCTAAATGGTAGAATGGGAGTCCTGAGTTTCTGATCCGCTCCAAGCGCAAGAGTAAGGTGCTTTTTGTATCACTCTTACTTTTAAAAGCAGCAGTAGCTAAACTTTCCAACATTGAAATCCCCAAAATTGGGATAGGTGAAGGTGTTGTCTGATGAAAACAAGTCATCACTAGTGATGAGCGAGTGTGCACGGATAAGGTGTTATCCTAGCACCCTTGTGTGCTAGCAGAGTATCTTTGGCGTGCTCGAATACTGTGTTCAAGTCCACGCCGCTCAATGTCTTATGGCTGTTCGACAGCCGCAACACATGCAAGGATTTCCTGTTTGTTATGCAATCTCTGCATGTGCTGCGGCTGTCGAACAGTCGCGAGGCATGCAGCGACGGTGACTCAAACATAGTATTCGAGTACGTCGAAGACACTCTATTAGCACACAAGGGTGCTAGGATAACCCCATATCCGAGCACACTCACTCATCACTAGTCATCACCTATGAAAGTCAAGGTGATACCTTGTTGATCCTGCGGGTCCGACCGCTGAAACCTTCACCGATTTGTAGAACAGGGAAACTTTTATCCATGGAGTGGCGTTGGGCTTATTTTACCATTGCTCCATTTATTCCCTATAGGGCTTCCTTGCACTGTGTTCGACTATTTTCGGAAGCCCCATAGAGAATGAATGGAGCGATGATTGGGCGTTCAATCTGCCGCTTTATTTTGTAACGGGGATAAAATTTCTACCGATCGATGCAGGATAGGGGATTACTTGTTTTTTTCTGGACAACCCCTTTAAGCCTAACTACTGGAATGGCCCCAAAAGATCCACTTTTGGTACAAATTTGCATAAACACGACCCTTTTGTGTCCATGTTCGGAGGTGGCATACATGCAGTAAAACTCCTTGTTATAGCGTGATAAGAAAGGAGACCAAGGTCCACTGTACTGCTGGTCAATGGCGGCGTTAATTCTTGGTTCTCCACCAACATCACATTTTTCTCTTAGTGGACCTCCAAATCCGGTAATCAATGACGTTATAGTGGCCGCTATGACACTTTTTCACATACAGGTCCACAAAACACTGAAGTTTCGTTTGGTTTGTCTCGTCCCAGAAGAAGACATCCATTGTGGTGTGTATGAATATAATAATACCATAGATTGCAGAGGGAGACTGGTATTAAATGCAGTAACACATTATTACGTGGCACGACGGCATACAGGGTACGTCATCGTATTGGCAGCTCTCTCATTTAAGCCATCAATTCACCTGAAGCTGCAAGATGGCGTGGTACTTTGGTCCTTTTTTACAGTTCATTCAAATGGATCACACCAAAGGAATTTTACATCTCATATAAGAAAAAAAATAAATAACATAGGTGAAGAAAAGGAAAGCGCTGACCGCTTCTGCCTCAGTGAGCAGACATATTGATAGCCAGATGGCGGGCTCTTTTGATAGACATTTACCTCACTGGCCCATCGGTCAGCGCTTTTCAGAATCGTATCAAACCAAACTTTCAACTCTTCCTTCAGGCGTTCATAATCCATCATAGTTTTCTAGAAACATTGATTTTTTTTTCTCTTGTGCAAAAATATTTTCCCCACCTCGCGCTGTCGCCAGATGGCGTCGCTCATCGACTCACTACCTAGACAGACCTAGTATGCAGGATTCCATAGGACCGTTGTAGAGTGCTATGTGGACTATTTGTTCTTTCTATGAAAGAAATCCATGGGCCGCTTACATAGTAATGCAGGGTTTTTATTCACCTATATACTCATATCTATTTTTTTATTGTGTAATTGCTAAGAGGATGTATTGGGGTGCACAAGTGTTGTGACAGAATCTTAATGATTGGGGGGAAGAATCGCTGGGTTTACTGTGATCTATATTATTACTGGATGTTTTGATGCACTTAATTTACTCTGTATTAAAGCACAAAGTGGAGTAACTTGTGTGTCTTATGGATAGATTTGGGCTTAAAGGGAATCTGTCAGTAGATTTTTGCTACCTCATCTGAGAGTAGCAGTATGTAGGCAAAGAGAAGCTGAATCCAACCATGTATCACTTAGATTACTGTGTGCAGCTGTTTTGACGCAATCAGATCTTTTAGATTTAGACTGAAGCAAAGCTGAGAAAGCAAGCTCCGCCCCACCACAGCTAACTCCGCCTACACCATGCTCTCTGTGTACAAAGACCATAGACAGTGAGGTGCTTAATTGCCGGACTAGTCCGGAAATGTTAGTGAATAGTCCTTCCCAGTTAGTAAACTACAGCACCCACTTTAACAAGTGACGCATCCCTGAATTCAGTTTTTCAGCCTCTATCTCCTGCTGTCTTCCGATTACATAGCAAAAACCCGCCGACAGATGCCCTTTAAGTCGTGTATGTGAGCGCTCATTAGCTTTTTATACCAACTAGGCCTCATTTAGTAGGCTTGTTGTCCATAGCAACCAATCGCAGCGCTGCTTTCATATTTCCAGAGTTGTTTTAGAAATATAAGCTGAGCCCTGATTGGTTGCTATGGGCAACACGGCCATTTTTGTCAGACAATTTTGATAACTGAGGCGCGGTTTATTTTATTGATTGTTACTATAATGGGGAGAAAAAAAATGTGTTTATAAGGTGTATTATAACACGTGATATAATTTATAAACTAGGATTAGGCTGGGGTGTGGAGAACTGCAGGTGTCTGGGACACGGTTTTGTCCATGGATAAAACTATCCGCTAAAATCATATAGTCATAGACCTTGAATATGAGTTTGAACAAAGGGTTATGGCCTTATGAGTATTAAGACAAGAAGCCATGATTGCTGCATCTAGACACCTTCCAAGGTCATATTAACCAACTGCAGTATATGGATATATAGATGTAGCAGAGCTGAATATGTCATTTAACTCTTCTGTGCAGTCTAATGGGGAACGCCGGTTTCAGATTGAATTAGAAACAGCTAGTGCTCTCCACCAGTGAGCAGAGGTTGTGAAACCCAGTGGTCTATAGTTCTGAGGGTCCTTTTGAACTCCATTTTTGGCAATCAAAAAGACACCATTCTTGATTCAATCAAGGCAACAGAAGACAGCGCTGATCCCGGTCTCCAGTTCTGGTTTCAGATTTTCAACATTCACAGTCCAAGTACGGACTGACAGACTGATACTTATGACCATGTGATATTTCAGTTATTCTTTTTTAATAAATTTGCAAAAATCTCTACATTTCTGTTTTTTTTTCAGTCAAGATGGGGTGCAGAGTGTACATTAATGAGAAAAAGAATGAACTTTTTTGCATTTACCAAATGGTTGCAATGAAACAAAGAGTGAAAAATATAAAGGGGTTTTTGAATACTTTCTGAACCCACTGTATATTTTCATATTTAAATTATTTTCAATACTTTTATTATTTCTAAAAATGAGAGAGTGTGTTGTTTCTGATTTTTTTGTATTCTAAGTTAATCTTTTTGCTGTAATGTTGAGTTTGTTACACATACACTTATCCTCTCGCCCCGTGAGGATTTTCCATGGCTCTAAATGCTGTAGAGTATTTGACTGTTCATCAGTCTGCACTTCTCATGATTGATTTACGTCACGCTACTTTACAACCAGCACTGCACCTTGCGATACTCACACCCAAAATCACAGGGAAATCCAAGCTGGGAGAAATTACATAAGTGGCAGTGGAGAGATCTCGAATTTAATTGAAATATTTGCTTAAAATGTTTTTCATTTAGACAGGGTAGGTAATACATGTCCTATCGGTGGGGAAGACCTCGCCACTGGGACCCATACTGGTCCACCCATTTTTACTCTCCGCACACCTGCAGTGTGAATGGGTTTTTATTATATTCACACAGGGTGGGTAATACATGTCATATAGGGGGGAGGCCTCACCACTGGGACCCCAACGGGCCCTCCCGTTTCTCCTTCCTGCAACGCGGAGAAGTTTGAGAATATGAACAGACCTCCCATTATAACTGCATGGAACTGATGGTCTCTGTCAGTCCCATAGGTTTGAATTGCTCCATTCAGTTGTTCTGGGAAGGGGCTTCGAACCCCCGTTCTTGTGATTTGTGGGGCTCACAGCGATCAGATATTTATCAACTAACCTGTGGAAAGGAAATAGCTAGAGTTGTAGAACATCCCCGATTGTGGAAGTTTTTGAGGGAGGCAAAATGCAGGTTTTGTGTTAGCATTTTGCACTGTATTTGGAAAATTGTGGCAAAAGAGCGCAAACTGCTTCATATGGAAGTATGAATTGAAGGTAATATGGATACTAGGAGCAATGTCGTAAAATTTTCCTCCCACCAGTGACCAGATCCTTAATGAGGATACTGTGCTGACTTTTAGACTCTGATGACAAACATCTGTAAACAGTAAGTTCTTCTGGCAGATCTTTTGTTGAAATTGAATGTCCATGAAATACAATGTGAAAGGTATTTACACATTTGCAATCACCTTTTTTCAATCCCGAATGAAAAAAAACCCCACAAAAATAAAACAACTTTGCAAAATGAAAAATATTCCACTTTTTGTGTATGCAGCTTGTCTACATCTTTTGTTACTTTACTAAATATTCCCTTTTTTTCTGGCAAGTTAGGGCTCATGCACACATCAGTTATTTTCTTGTACGAGCAAACCGGTCCAAGTTTCATCATCATCACTATTTTTTTTATCAGAGTTTCATCAGTTTTTGGGTACGTTGACAGCAGTATTTTGGTCAGTATTTCACATCAGTATTTGTAAGGGAGCTTTGACATTGCGTTCAGGCTCTCGTTCCTTGGCCCCGTCGGGGCTTGCGTCCAAACCCCCTGCAAAACAGGATTTGGAGGTATGCACTGACGGTGTCAAAGACTGTAATGGTGCAGATAGAGCGAACGAGCGCTCTGTCGTGCATTATTTTGGGGAGCATACGCCTTCTGGAGGTGGACGCTTGGACATAGTAGACTGCATTTGGGTGTCCATCTCCAGTAGGCGTACACTCCCGAAAATGATACACGTTGAGCCCGCCAGCACCATTATAGTCTATGACCCTGACTGCGCATACCTCCGAATCCCATTTTGCGAGGGGTTTGGACGTAAACCAAGACAGGTCCAAGGAACAGGTGTCTAAGTACAATGTGAAACCACCCTATGCCAAAACCAGGAGTGGAACAATTAATCAGAGTAAAGGTATAATAGAAACACTTCACCCCTTCTGCATTTTTCACCCAATCTTGGTTTTGGCTTGCAAATACTTATGTGAAATACTGACCAAATACTGAATGTGTGAACATGGCCTTTCTCTGATGAATAAGTAAAAAGTTTCTCCACCTTCTCCTATGTTTCAGTTCATGAAAATGGCATCCAAGTACTGTCCGATTGTTTTTCATGGACCTATAGATTTTCATTACCAAGTCTGATCCAATATTCTGATCAACATCAGACATGTCTATGCAATTTTGCATGGACTGCTCAGTCCGTAAAAAAATCACAGACATGTCAACAGCCCTGTAGACCATCGTAGGCATGAGTGCCATCTGTGAAAAACGCGGATAGCACTTGTATGTGATAAACTGACGTGTGAACGAGGCCTTAGGCTGATTTCTAGGACAGCGATGATATAGACTGGCCACCTGGTCTCCTGATCAGTCTCAGAGAAGGCTGCCCACACCGAGACTGTAAGACTCAAGGGAAACGGCCTTATCAAGAAGGAGGATTGGGACAGGTGAAAGGGAGTAAGACATGTTTTTAGGATCAGGGATAGTTTGTAGACTTAGACACGTATGTATGCATAGGAGCTGTATACGCAAGATTATGGGATGTTTTCTACTTGCATCAATAACATTGGTTTCCAAAGTGTATCGACCCTTTACTAATATAAAGCCATGAAGGTTGTCATGTTATCAGTAAAGTGGTAGCCAAAATCTCAGTAAATGTTCTCAATTTCAATGACTGCAAAATCCTCATAGATGCCACATAGGATTTAAAAGTCCCAGTGGGAGTAGTGGTTTATTTTGGGTAATAAGTCACTGACTTTACAATGTCACTTTATGACACCTATTGTAGCTGTGTATTTGGAGATCACGTTTGTAGGCAGTGAGAGAATAATAATGTAATAAATGAAATTGGGTGCAAAATGGTGTTTTTCTTCTTATTTTTTTTCGAGCTTATGCAGGTAACCTGAGCATTTATGTATTCGATTAGAAGAACATGCTTGCCTTCTAACACAAACAGCGTCGCTTCTCTCCTTAGGCTGTGTCTGATATTAAAGGGAATCTGTCACCCCATTTTTGCCCTATGAGATAGGGCCACCGCCATCAGGGGCTTATCTACAGCATTCTGTAATGCTGCAGATAAGCCCCCGATGTCACCTGAAAGAGAAGAAAAACTAGTTATATTATACTCACCCAGGGGCGTTCCGCCGTCCGGTCGGGTCCGATGGGCGTCGCGGTCCGGTCCGGGGCCTCCCATCTTGTAGCGAAGCCGGCCTCTTCTTTCCATCCCGTCGCGGCTCCTGCGCAGGCGCACTGATCTGCCCTGGTAGGGCAGAGCAGAGTACTGCAGTGCGCAGGCGCCGGGAAAGGTCAGAGAGGTCCGGCGCCTGCGCACTGTAGTACTCTGCTCTGCTCTGCCCTCACCAGGTCCTGCGAGTCTCTCGCATGAACACCCGGCACTGCCGCCGACACTTGGACTGGAGCGTGCAGAGTTTCTCGAATGTGTGATCCTGACCATACGCTGCTTTTGTCTTTGGTGGTCTCCCAGCTCCTCTTCTGGCCGGTGCAATGATTGGCTGCAGCATTCATGTTCTGTCTGAGCCAGGAGAGACAATCTCTTGGCCTTCCCAGTTCAGATGGCATGTAATTGCTGAAGCCTATCAGTGGAGGAGTGGCAGGGTGCGGTATGTATGTGTTTTTTTTTTTTTATCTTAGCACCATGGACTAATTTCAAAACCAAGTAAAATTTCTGGAAAACGCTTCAAAGGTTATAAACACCAACAACAGTGTGTGTAGGAGCAGCGGAGGGTCCAGTAGATGGAAATAGAAAATATACACACCCCTGTTTAAATGGGTGGTTTTTGTAATGTAATTTATTCATACCAAAAAAGTAATTTTTGAATTTTTTCCATCTATAATGTTATCCATAATCTGTAAAAATCCATTGAGAAACATTCACATTTAAACTCATGTTTAATAGTAGTCAGTACACAGCTGTCATGATTTAGTGATTCTGATGAACCCCATATCAAGTTTTGCTGTTTTAGGCCTCATACTCACTGGTGCCGAAAACGGATGAAAATC
>VIAB01001339.1:175359-192143 GCA_009801035.1 Oophaga pumilio
CAGAAAACGGACCGATTATTTTCCAGCCAGTGAGTATGAGGCCTTAGTAGGATATTCCTGACATTTTCTGCACAATCCATGATCTGTAAACAGCTTACCCATTTATCTTTGTTGAAAGTTATCAGTCAGGAGAAGGGTACCAAAAAATTTCCAAGGTATTAGATACAGTGAAGAAAATAAGTATTTGATACACTGCAGATTTTGCAAGTTTTCCCACCTGCAAAAAATGGAGAGGTCTGTAATTTTGTTAGGTGCACTTCAACTGTGAGAGACAGAATCTAAAAATAAAAACCAGAAAATCACGTTGTATGATTTTTAAATAATTAAATTGCATTTTTATTGCATGAAATAAATATTTGATTACCTACCATCCAGCAAGAATTTTGTCTCTCACAGACCTGTTAGTTTTTCTTCAAGAAGTCCTCCTACTCTGCACTTGTTACCTGTACTAATAGCAACTGAACTTGTTGTCTGCATAAAAGTCACCTGTACACACACTCAATAAATCACACTCTAACCTCTCTATCATGGCCAAGACCAAAGAGCTGTCTAAGGACACCAGGGGCAAAATTGTAGACCTGCACAAGGCTGGGATGGGCTAAAGGGCAATAGGCAAGCATGGTGAGAAGGCAACAACTGTTGGCACAATTATTAGAAAAGGAAAGAAACACAATTTGTCAATCTTCCTCGGTCTTGGGCTCCATGCAAGATCTTGCCTCGTGGGGTAAGGACGATTCTAAGAAAGGTCAGGAATCAGCCCAGAACTACACGGGATCACCTGGTCAATGACCTTAAGACAGCTGGGACCACAGTCTCAAACATTATCGTTGGTAATACACTACGCCATCATAGGTCAGATGAGACCAAAATAGAACTTTTTGGTATCAACTCCAATCGACGTGTTTGGAGGAAGAAAGATTCGTACAACCCCAACAACATTGTCCCATTTGTGAAGCATGGTGGGGTAAACATCATACTTTGGGGGTGCTTTTCTGCAAAAGGGACAGGATGACTGCACTGTATTAAAGTACGAGAAAAGCATACAAGAAAAACTGAGGACACTCGATCGCACTCTGATCAAACTGATCAGAATCCGATCAAAATAATTGATCCATTTTTCTTGCACATGGGAAAAACTGATGTCTGAATGAGGCCTTAGTTGCTGAGAAGAGCTGCAGAATGCAGTAGACAGAGTTTTCAATTATACAATTGAACTGAGTACCAAGCTCAACCACAAACTCCAAATCAATACTTTTTTCACCTATTTCTAGGAAATTCTGCCAACGTTTGGCATGTCAGACAAATCCCCCCAAAATGATCCAACCCATTGCACTCTTACCCACATAATAAGCTACCAATATACTAGTCCTCATTATCTTCACGCAGCATCAGGGAAGAGTAAGATGACTGTATAACTTGGACAAAGATCTCAACTCAATGCTCAGCCTGGCCGTCGGCTCTCCCGACGCGAGTGTGACAGCTGCATTGAAATACATGATGTCCTGCTCGGGTAAGGAGAGTGGCCAACAGTCCGAGCATCGCATTGTGATCCTCGTCTGAGTTAGGCCTCTTTCACACATCCGTTGTGTGCCTGACGGCGCCCTCCGGCATTTTTTTGTCCAACCGCATCCGGCGAAATGTAATGCCGGATGCGGTTTTTTTTGCATTGACTTTCATTAGCGCCGGATCGCGCCTGATGTCATTGTGTTGTATCCGTTTTTGTCCGGATCCGGCGGAAATGTACATTCCGGCGGCCGGACAAAACGGAGCATGTAACGTTTTTTTTTTGTTGCCGGAGCTGCCTGATGTGCCTGAAGCGGCCGGAAACAATAGAATTCAATGGAACCGGATCAGACTTTTGTGCAATCCGGCAAAAGTCTGATCCGGATTCTGGAAATCGAGGTCTACTACTACTACTACTACTACTACTACTACTACTACTACTACTACTACTGCTACTACTACTACTACTACTACTACTATACTACTACTACTACTACTACATTTTCCTGTGTCTCCGGTCATCAGAAACCCTCCTTTTCTGGGTTCAAAAGTTCAGGTCGGATCCAGCAAAAAACCGGATCAGTTCCATCAGTTTTTTTGTTTCAGCGCCGGATCCGTCCCTTCAGGCATAGGACGGATCATGCCTGATACAAAAATACGGATGTGTGAAAGAGGCCTTATACAGCCATCTGACTCTTCCCTAATTAGGGTGAATTGCACTTCCCCTCTCTATTGGCTGTCACTGACCCACTGCCTTCTCATTTAAAGAGGTTGTCCACTACTAGGACAACCCCTTCTTGATCTAAAAGTTTGTGTCACGCTCACGCCCTGACAGGTGGGCGAGAGCCAGGGGATTGTGGCCCCACTGTGCCACAAACCAGACTACCCTGGAAGGGGCATGACTAAATCAGCTGCCTTGGTTTTCACTGGAGCCTCTGATGGAGAGGTCAGGCTTGTGCAGCAGGCCGCTGCCAGGTGCCACTCCAGGGTGGTATCTGGTTGTGGCTGCTGATCCCACTTGGGGAGATGGTGGCAGGCAGGCAAGGCAGAGACACGAGCAGGCACGGCTGAGACAAAGGGTAGGTAGGCACGGCTGAGACACAGGGCTGGCAGGCACGGCTGGGACACAGGGTTGGCAGGCACGGCTGGGACACAGGGTTGGCAGGAAGGGCTGGGACACAGGGTAGGTAGGCACCAACTGTAAGGCACAGGGACACAAAGTGGTGTGTGAAATGGGTAGGGTTCTGTTCACACAGCAAGTGCAGGTACTGGTACTGACTGGAAGGAATGGTCTAAGGAGGAACAGAGACCTGTTAACAGCATGTGCAGGTTCTGGTACAGACTGGAAGGAATGGTGTATGGAGAAATAGGTAGAGACCTGTTCACACAGCAGGAGAACTGCAAGGCTGCGGAGAAGGGCTGCAGAGCAGCAAGAGGTTCTGCAGCGGCAGGAGAGAAGCAACGCAGAACCGCAAGATATGCGGAGAGGAGCTGCAGCAAGATTACTGCAGCGGCAGGAGCAAAGCAGAGTGGAATGGAGCAGAACCGCAGGAGTGCGGACAAAAGGCAGAAAATGATACAGAGAAAACAACTCCTTTGTGACACCCGGAGAGAGTGAGTGCCGACAAACCTGGAACTGCGCTGACAAGGGAGGGGAGCATAAGTTTTTTTATTTTATCATGGTCAAACATTTAGATCAAGAATGTGTTGTCACAGTATTGGACAACTCCTTTAAACCCTACGCTTCAACTAGTCCTAACCTTCTTTAAAGGGAACTAACTCTATTACAGCCATTCCGAAAACCCATCATACTGGCCTGTATTACCACAATTCTGGCCTTATAGGAGTGTAATTAGGATGCATATTCCAACCCGAGCTCAGTGCACAGAATACCAATCACACTATGGTTTTATTACCCTCAATTCTTCACTGACAAATGACTTCATATACTATGGTAGAAAAGGGATATACATAATTTACAAAGCAGAATTAAAGTCTCTCTACCCCTGTGTTCTGTCATATGAATTTTGCAGAATTGCATATCTGTGCTGCTTCTCCATCCCAGCGGCATATTGCAAGACAATGAAAAATAGATTGTGCAGGAGATGAATGTGAAATAAACGTTGCGCTGATCGCTGTAAATAGGAATAATTGTAAGATGATGTCAGGAATAATTCATGATTGTGTGTGGTTTGTGCATATATGGTTATAAATACACTGTAGATAAATATATCGCTGAGCCTAAAGACCCACTTGGCTCTGCTGCATCTGTGTATATTTATACACTGTTCACAATAATTAACACTTGCACAACACAGTATAGCCCCAATTCAATTAGCCTTCATTCCTTTCTCCTTCTTGACTGGTTCTTCTTTATTTTTGTTTGTGTCTTTGTCACTGCTGATAGCATGAGCCCATACCTGCAGGTTGCAGAGGTGGTCCAGCTCCTCCAGGGTCGTTCATCTATATTTGCCATTGCAGAATGGTTTCCCAGCACAGTCTGAGGATGAATATCAGCAATCAAGGAGAGCTGGACAGGAACGTAGAAGGGCATCAGTCCATCAGGAGAACCAGTGTCTGCTCCTTTGTGTGAGGAAGAACAGCAGGGGAACTTCTAGAACCCTCCAAAAAATGATCTCTAGCCAAATTGCCAGAAACAAACTCTATGAGGGTGGCATGATGGCTCAAGGTCCTAGAGTGGAGCTGCCTGGCCTCATGCATCCATATTATGTAGGCAGTTTCTGGATGATAAAGGCACTGATAGCATTGACTGGCCCTCGTGTTTCAAAGACCTGATTTCAATTGAGAATCGCTAGAACATTATGTAACAGTGGATCGGACACCTCCATGTAGCGCAACAGACTGACCAGGAGCTGACTGATGCCCTGATCCAGATCTGGGAGGAGATTTGTGCGATAGATGCAAGACCCCTTCATTCTTCATTTAGAAATTGGGAGATGTCCAGAAGTGCCATCAGCTCAGAACTGGCAGGAACTAATGGGACCCAGCTAGACTCATCTACTGTTTGGAGACATCTGGCCAGAGTTCGTCTTAATGGAAAAATTGTGGCCAAGAGGGCATATCTTCAACAGCCATGTGACTCAACTATGCAGGAAAACATAGAAACTGGGGTGCAGAAAAATGGCTGCAGATCATCTCGATTGATGAGTCAAAATGTGAAATATTTGGCTGTAACAAAGGCAGTAGGGCTGGAGAGCAGTACAATGAGTGTCTTCAGGCAACAGCGAGGCACGCTGTAGGCTCATTTGCAAGTTTTGGACTGCATTTTAGCAAGGTGAGTTGGGGATAGGATTAGGATTAAGGAAGTCCTCAATGCTAAGAAATACAGGTAGATATTTATCCATCATGCAATACCATCAGAGAGGAGTTTTCTTGGCTCGAAATTTATTCTGCAGCAGATCAATGACCTTAAAGACACAGTGAAATGTCATTAAGAACTATCTTCAACGTAAAGAAGAACAAGGAGTCCAGGAAGTGGACCCTGATCAGAACCCTGATCTCACCATCATCCAGTCTGTGTAGAGCTACATGAAAAGACAGAAGGATTTGCACAAGCGACATTCACTGAAGATCTGTGGTTGGTTCTCCAAGATGTTTAGAACAACCTGCCTTCAAAAACTGTTCAAGTAAACTTCGAAGAATTGATGCTGTTTTGAAGGCAAATGGCGGTCACACCAAATATTGTTGTGATTTAGATTTTTCTGTTGTTCATTCCCTTTGCATTGTGTTCATCGATTAAAAATAAACTATTAACGCTTCTATTTTTGGAAGCATTCTTGATTTGCCACATTTCTTCCACACCTACCTAAAACTTTTGCACAATATTGTATATCAACCATTTTGTTTATCATCAAATCATGGAGAATAACAGGAGGAGCACCGACATAAACCAGAACTGAGGGCTTACACAATACGCTGTTAATAAACTCAACAATTAAGACATCCCTATCTGTTGTCTGCTCAGAACAGTCCCCTCACACCATAAGTCTGCATCTCTTTTATACTTCAACATTATTTAGAATTTAACTAATTTTTTGAAAGGCGAGGTAAAAACGAAAATGCAACAATTCTGCCACCATCTGGCAGAATATAATACGAGTTCATGCTTGACAAATATGGAGGTCTTCGTTAAGTCTACAGTGGCCGGTGAAACCCATCAGCAACCCATATATCTCTAACCGCTAACATGCTGTGTTTGCTAGTAACTGCAAAATCTAAGGGGTTGAATTATTAGACCTGAAGCTGAGCCTAATAGCGCCAATTTTGTAGGGTGTTACTTTGAGAGTATGTGTTGTTCAAGTGCTGCACATGTGTGAGAGGCAGAGCCAGGGCCGTAGTCGTGGCTGAAACAAGTGGCTTAGGCGTGCCCTGGCTCCCAATCACAGGAAAATACTGTCCCTTCAGCATACCTTCTGTATCACCCTCTGCACCGTTAGGGTCCTATCGGGCTTGCTGAAGCTCCGCTGCTTGTGTTGTGGTGCATAAAGAGAGAGTCCTTTGCAAACTTCAAACATTGAACTTTACTCTTTCTTTGTCGCAGCACATCCTTGACAGTAACAACATCAGCATATGGTTCCACACAGTTCACAATATTCACTTATCCTGCACTCCTCTCTATGTACTTCAGTACATTACAGGGACGAACAGTACCATATGGTTCCTCAGCGTCCTCACTGTCAAGACTCACTGTGCTTGGGGGTTCCCTCAGCTGTTTCGCCCCATATCTGAGGGCATCAGCCCATGCGATGACCTGCCACATTATGAGCGACCTGCGTCCCTGTACTGATCTAGGACATCTTCTTAAGCTTCTCTTTCCTGCTGTGGTAACACTGCTGCTTCTGCTGCACCTCTGTCCATCCGGACTGTGAATGGCTGAGTAGCTTGCTTCAACGTTACGGAGCTGACCGCCACACACGGGCACTAGGCCTTAACTAATTCACAGACAGGAAAGCTTCTATACTTATCTACAGTCAGCCCCTCCTATGTTTAACTATTTACAGTACTGTCTCAGTTAACTAATGTGCCCCCATATAGTGGCCTATTAAGGGTACTACATCTTCCTTATCTTAGCATTATACACATCAATATATATATATATATATATATATACATAAAACAACATTACAAGCACAAGAATATATACATTGCTCTTAAAAAGTTTCATAAAACACTCTATACATAGCAACTAGTAATCACATTCAACTGGAACGTGCTTAAAAGGGTAGTGGTGTACACCAGTCTTTGTAAACCCTTACACATGTACAGAAGATAACTTTAAGTTTTCCGCACATCATATACTATACAATGTATATATGGCACAGGGTGAAAAGGGGTTTTTAAAAAGTAGATGACCTCTTTGAGTGTTTACAGCAGCATCTTTTGTGCATTGTGATAGTCCTGAGAGTTATATTAGCGCAATATCTTGTCCTATGTAAGACTAAAGTTGAAACTCTGATATCAAAATGGGAAATATTTCCTAACACAAGTACCGCCAAGACGTATAGTGTTTATTCCTTAATTTGGCACAAGTCGATGGAGTATGTATATATTATTCAAATACAAGACGCACAAAGCAATCCATGGAATGCCAGAATCTATTTATCGACATAGGAAATCCAATGTGCCTCGCGTTGCCTTTAATGAGTTTTACAATCAAGTGGCCTCTTCCTGTGACTCATTCTGTTTTCTGAACCGGAGATTGTGGTTTTAAGTTTCACATTGGAAATCAACCACTACGTCTGTATTATTTTTCTTCCCTCTCTGCAGTAATCAGGCACAGAGAGCTGAAAATAAAAATCCATCTCCTCGTCAGGAAGATTTTAGATAAACACATGATTATTGCTGCTGTGCATATCCCCGTGCACCATTCTGCAAAGATTCAAGGTCAAACTTCCATCCTCTTTATTCAATAGGGCAGTCATTGTGGCGGGTTGTAGCTTCCATCTGTGTCACTTATTATATGTTATCAAACCAGAATTTTTTACAAAGAGAGGTGGCCGATTAATGGGAAGATTGTACTACTGGGCTTTTTTCAGAATACATCATACATCAATAAGCCATAGCATTAAACCACCTGCCTAATAATGTTGGGGATCCTCCTTGTACCGCTAAAAAAAGGTTGGACCTGTCAAGGCACGATGATAGTACGCAAGGAGGCGGCAGAACTCAATGAACCTAAGCAAACGCAGAGCTTTCTGCCCCTAAAAACCCCACTCAGGCCTTGTGTGCACTGCATGCAGTGGTATACATAGCAATCATGGCAAAATTCCTAATTAGGCTCCTCTTCTGCACACCCCACGCAAAAAATCAGAAAGAGAAACATGTATTAAAGCATGTACAAAGTAGATATGCCAATACTGAAGCCCCTTAGTGTTCTCCCCCACTACTGTACCCCTTTATGACCTTTATATAGCATAATGCCCTAAAACTTGACCCACATACTGCAGGAAACCACACAGTGATTTCCCCCCACAGTCCCACATCACGCACATTTAGATGATACCACAGTGCCTCCAGCAAAGTATGATGCCGCCACATTAATTCCAATACAGTATAATTCCTTCCACAGCATGATGCCCCTAAAGTACCCCCTACATACAGTATGATGGTCCCCATAGCCCCCACTTGCAATATGATAACCTACTGCCCCTAAAATGAAACTGAAATGGCAAAATTACATTTTGTATTCATTACGTTGCCGCCTAAAACAAGGAATAAAAGATCTAAAAGTTGTATGTTCCCCAAAATGGTGATAATAAAAATTACAGCTTGTACCACAAAAACAAGCCCTATTGACCGAAAAATAGAAAAGTTATCAAAGATGAGGACGAAAAATTGAAAGGGAAGGGCCCACTTGGACTGTGTCTCCCAAGTGGCTGCATAAACCTGGAGCCAGATCTTTGCTTGTGGCTTGAACGATGGTCTGAGCTGAAGTCTCAGACCTCCACAGTTTCTGCCTCTGTGGAGATCTGAATTGTCTTTTTCGGAAAACACATTTTAATAGAGGGGTCACCTGTTCAGGACTTTTATCTAATAGTCCAAGCTGAGAGCGAGCGGCCTGTTGCTTTGGAGGAACGAGCACCTTTGTGCATTTCAATGCAAACAGTGTAATACTTTTTCTCCCCTGCGGTGGCACTGCAGGCAAAATGGACACTTGCTATAACAATTCTTTGCTGATCACTTGGGATCTCAGCTGCAGTAAAACTTGTGATTTCCTTATTATCTGAAACCGTTTTAATACAAAAGGAATGGAAATCCCTTAAACCATTCCCTGGTTGCTCCTGAATATGTAATCGTATATTTCTGGATTTCAATCTTTAATATAAATTGAGTTGATATAGAAAAAAAATAATGAAGTCGTTCCATCTTGTGCTGCTCTATGAAATATTCACAAGCGCTTGTATGATTTTGTTGGCGTTTGCTCGGGCTCAGGGCTCACTCTGCACCAAATGACTCCGATACATTTCATTAACATTTCTGGAATTTATGACTCACAAAACCGAGATATACAATATTTGTGGATAACACCTGGAGCAGATTTGCATTCGTTTGGTTAAGAAGACGCTTTTTAATTTTTTCTAATTTTTTTTTTAGAGTTATTGCTGACCTTGTTTTTTTTTTCATTCGTTTAATTAACTTTGCAATTCATGTTACAGGCAGATTATGTTGATGCGACACTTTTAAAGTCATTTTTAGATAATTTTCTCATTTTATATGCAGCAACTGAACATAACTATTTTTTATTATGCAGATTGTAAATATAAAAATAAACCCTCTGTTGTGATTTATATTGTTATTTTTTACAATTCTGGGTATTTATTACAAAACTCCTGTTATATATATTTTTTTAAAATGTATATTTAATATGACATTACTTAAAGGCTCTTTTGTTTAAAAAAAAAAAAAAGCGGAAAAATTAGTTCAGATTTCTATGTTTTTTTGTGTTGCTCCAGTATTGGAGATTTTTTATTTACAACCATTTTTCCATACATCATTTTCACCTCTTCATCCAGAAGATCATTTGTGAGGTCAGACACTGAGGTTGGGGCTCAAAATCTCTGTTTTACTTCATCCCAAAGGCGTTGGACTGGGTTGAGGTCCAGGCACTGGGTGGCCGGTCATGTTCTTCTACACCAAACTGTCCAACCGTGCCTTTATAGACCTTGCTTTGTGCACTGACCACTGCCATGGGGAAGAGAAGAAAGCCTTCACCAAACTGTTCCCATAAAGTTGGAAGCTACAATTGTCTAAAATGTATTAGTAAGTTGAAGCATTAAGATTTCTCTTCACTGGAATAAAGGACCTAAAGACGACCCTGAAAAACATCTCCATAGCATCATCCTTCCTCCATCAAACTGTACAGAGGGCACAATGCAGTCAGACCGGTAACGTTCTAGCATTTGCCAAACCCAGACCATCAAAGGCCAGATAGAGAAGTGTGATCTATCACTCTACAGCAGGGTTCCCCAACTCCAGTCCTCAAGGCCCACCAACAGGTCATGTTTTCAGGATTTCCTTAGTATTGCCCAGGTGATAATTGCATCACCTGTACAATACAAGGGAAATCCTGAAAACATGACCTGTTGGTGGGCCTTGAGGACTGGAGTTGGGGAACCCTTCTCTACAGAACACGTTTCCTGTGCATCGGAATCCATTGACCGCGGCTTTACGCCACTCCATCCAACGCATGGCATTATGCTTTGGTGATGTAAGGCTCCATGTAGCTGCTTGGCCATGGAAATCCATGCCATGAAGCACCCGGTGGGGGTCCAGTGTTTGTGCTGATGTTAATAACAGAGAAGCAATGGTGACTTTTATGCATTCTGCTCTTCAGCACTTGGTGACCCCGCTCTGTAACTTTAAGTGATATACTACATCGATATAAAAGAGTCCCTATCAGAATGCCAGTGTCTTATGGCAGAATTAATACAGAACTTAAGAAATATTTTAAATCCTACAAAGAGGTATATGTCTCACCTGCATTTGCATTCTTACGGGGCTCTCAGATCCTAGCAATTCAAACCCTTTCTCCTACTCACATCCTGAATAATAAAAAAGGGACTTATAAGTACCACCCTCATATTTGCCCTTCTAATGCACAGAACTGGATGGAAACACCCACTAATTTGAGATGCATAAACTTTGCCTTTTTCTTCCCGGGACATTTGTCTTTATGGCTTCTGAAAATTCCAGGCTTTCCTGGCAGTTTTGGGATTGTTGCTGGCTTTGATCAATCAATGCAGATTGCGGTACTGACAAAAAGATGCGGTTTTTGTTGGACATCTCATTGTCAGTATTGTAAAACACTGGGGCTGACATTTTATTCTTGGCTCAGTGGGTTATTACTGCAGCGCTGGGGTCCTGGGTTCAAAGCACACCAAGGACAACATCTGTAAGGAGTTAGCATCTTCTCCCCATGTTTGCGTGGGTTTCCTTCGGATTCTCCGGTTTCCTACCAAACTCCAAAAAGATAATGATAGGGTATCTAGTGCCGATAATGTCTGTAAAGTGTTGTGGAATTAATGACGCCATATAAGTGAGTAAAATAAATACATTCTATCAGCCTAGTGCCTAAATTTTGCCAAACATTTGAGATAGCTGTCGACGAGTGTTCGTTCAGCAGTCATCTCTTTCGAACCTCCAATACACATGAGCACTCGGCGAGAGAACGTTCATGTGTCTTCCACAGGGAGAGAGGAGAAAACAAAAGAATCAACTGTTATCATTCCAATGGCCCGATTCTTCTTTCCATCATCAGTCAGGAGATGGTGGACAGGCCCACACACAACAGATTGTCGACTAATTCCATCAAAATCTGCAAGCCCGACCAAATGTTACCTACTGTGCACGGTGGCCTTAGCAAGTCTGCCTAGAGCTGCCTACTACATGTGCGAGATAGGCCATACCTTAGGCTTGTCCCAACACACGTCTGGATATTTTGCATGTAGAAGCTGTAATGCAATATCAAATCTAGAAAGAAAAGAAAACTGAAAAGTACCGGTAAAAAAGCCCCTTTGCTTAACAGCTGATTTTACGGTTTTTTTCCCCAGTATTTGTTCCAGTGGTCTACTTCTCGAATATTTCAAAACAGGAAACATGACTTCCTCCCCCATGCACACCTGGTAAAAAGGCCAGCTGTTTTTCGTCTTATTTCGAAAGCTGTGGCCAGAGCGAATATAGAAACCTCAGAGCTGATGACACAACCCTACGTTGCTGTGCGCCTCACTGCACAATATATATAGACAGGTCATACATGAGCTGTGAAATCCAACTGCTAAATGTCACACCATCCACTTTATTTATCACCTTGGACTTATAGTTACACATTCCCCATTCCTGAGATGTTTTTATATTCTGTAATTGCAGAAATTAATTGTGTATGTTCAACGTAGGCTGAGACACATCCAGGTCAGGGTCTCGTAATTGTACTTATTGTGAACAGATGAGGGATCTGTCAAGGATATGATGGCTGGTGATACATTGTGAGGATTGTCTTACAGAGCTCCCATGGAAACCCAGAACATCTTAATTAAATGATTCCTCTTGACCTGTAGCTGGTTCTCATTTAGCTGCCATCAACAAGAGCTTCATTAGCACTTGGAAATCCTGTTGTCTCCATAAAACAATGGTGCCCACAACATATGGGTTGCCCCCTGTAATCGCTATTCTAAACTGTTAATGACGATTACTCACATTATAGTGATTTACTCATGTTTATATCCTGAAAGTGGTGTCTTATGGAATTCACATTTCGGTGTTAATCTTAGAAATTCACAGTTGGATCTTAGGCTCTTACCGACAATTCTTCATGGGAAAAATATGCACATTAGCTCTCACCTGGAAAGAAAAAAAACCTATTTCATTAGTGCCACCTTGTTAAGGTAGTCACCCTCCATGTCAATGTCCAACACTTAAATGGCTAGGAATAATAGCTGTCACAGCTGTTCAAGAAACCACTACTATTACCACTGACTCTGCCACTAGGTGGCACCACACTTGCACTACCAACGGCTTTGAAGGATGCTGACGTGGTCCTTTTTTCCATCAGTCTGGAGTATCCTTGTCTTGTTGCAGGGTGCTGATTATCTCTTGTAACCAAGGTCGCTGCTGTGAGATTTTGGCAGGGCCACTTCCTATTTCAACTTTCAGAAGCTAACTTCGTGTCGCCAGATATATACAGTTACTTTCTTGGACTGTTATTTTGTCTAGCCCTTGTAGCTATTACTTTCCCAATTTTTAGTTCCTTAACTCAACTTGTATTTTGATCACTGTTTCTTGATTTTGATTCTTACTTTGACTTTTTGGGTTTGATCTGGCTTGATGACCCTTCTCTTTGCTATCTGCCAGCTTGATCCATCAGCCACTTGCCACTCCATGGATGCAACCCAGGGGGGCCCTGCATAAGTCCAGATCTCTGTATATGAATTAAAGAGCATCTGTCAGTAAGATCAACCCTACCAAACTATCTATATGGGTATGCTGGGCATATAAAGTTCAATCAAAAGATTCCTTGAGATATGAAATCCAATGAACGGTTAACAATTCTTGTGGATTTTTTGGGAAACATTCATCAGATTGCATATCTTAAGGTATAATTTAATTCAACTTTCTATTACCTTATGCCTATATAGACTGCTTAAGAGGGTTTTACTGACATATGCCCTTTAAAGGGTGAAGGCCTAGGTTTCCCTGGGACCTGCCAAACAGAATGAGCTGTGCAAGTCTTTTCATGGAAGCTTTTTCATTCTATCATTCTTGGGAGGGTTTCTCAGCAGTCTGGCCTAAAAAAGGGGGGGGCATAAGTGAGGGTAATGTTACACTGGCGACTCTCATGTCATCTTAGTGCCACCCTATTCACTGCATTTGCCGCTCTGCTCCTCCCTGTGTCAGGCCGCTGTGCTGAGTCCTTATGCAGCACTTCCAAACCTTGCTGCATATTCCTGCTGTCTCCACCTGGCTATAGGAAGGTACGGCCAGATCCTGCAGGAATTTAACCCTGATGTGTTCTGCAGGGTTTGTCTTGCTCAGCCAACCCCCTGACAGGCAAGGGATATATTAGACAGCGCCTTCCTCCTCATCTTTGCCTGATTCTTGTTCTACTGGCATCTGTCTTTAGCTTCTTGCCAAGGTATACCTCTG
This sequence comes from Oophaga pumilio, assembly GCA_009801035.1. Lineage (NCBI taxonomy): Eukaryota > Metazoa > Chordata > Amphibia > Anura > Dendrobatidae > Oophaga > Oophaga pumilio. The sequence goes on from VIAB01001339.1 coordinate 189,022, forward strand.
TTTAATCTCCTCTGTTACCGACCTGGCTCGTCTACTCATCTATTTTGATCTCTCCACTTTTGACCCCGTTTTGTATAGTGAACCCATGCTGCCTGCCACAACCCTGGACCATCGTACTATGCCTTTGTCTCGCCATCCTGTTCTCCATATACCTGCTCTGACCCATGGGTCAATTGCTGCAGCTCTGTGACTGCCCTGGCGTGACACCAGGCAACTACCTGTGACCAAGCCTATTCTCACCACCAGACGATCTAGTGAAAACCAGGTAATTGCTTACACATGCACCTCCTAGGTAAGCCCGGCCCATGGCACAGTGTGACTACAGTCATGGCCAAAAGTTTTGAGAATGACACAAATATTATATTTTCACATGATCTGCTGCCCTCTGGTTTTTATGTGTGTTTGACAGATGTTTTTATCACAGACAGAAATATAATTGCAAACATATGAGTAACAAAAGCTTATATTGACAGTTAGAATGAGTTAATGCAGCAAGTCAATATTTGCAGTGTTGACCCTTCTTCTTCAGGACCTCTGCAATTCTCCCTGGCATGCTCTCAATCAACTTCTGGACCAAATCCTGACTGATAGCAGTCCATTCTTGCACAATCAATGCTTTCATTTTGTCAGAATTTTTAGGTTTTGTTTGTCCACCCGTCTCTTGATGATTGACCACAAGTTCTCAATGGGATTAAGATCTGGGGAGTTTCCAGGCCATGGACCCAAAATCTCTATGTTTTGTTCTCTGAGCCATTTAGTTATCACCTTTGCTTTATGGCAAGGTGCTCCATCATGCTGGAAAAGGCATTGTTGATCGCCAAACTGCTCTTGGAGGGTTGGGAGAAGTTGCTCTTGGAGGACATTCTGGTACCATTCTTTATTCATGGCTGTGTTTTTAGGCAAGACTGTGAGAGAGCCGATTCCCTTGGCTGAGAAGCAACCCCACACATGAATGGTTTCAGGATGCTTAACAGTTGGCATGAGACAAGACTGGTGGTAGCGCTCACCTTGTCTTCTCCGAATGAGGCGTTTTCCTGATGTCCCAAACAATCGAAAAGGGGATTCATCAGAGAAAATAACTTTACCCCAGTCCTCAGCAGTCCACTGCCTGTACCTTTTGCAGAATATCAGTCTGTCCATGATGTTTTTTCTGGAGAGAAGTGGCTTCTTTGCTGCCCTCCTTGAGACCAGGCCTTGCTCCAAGAGTCTCCGCCTCACAGTGCGTGCAGATGCACTCACACCTGCCTGCTGCCATTCCTGAGCAAGCTCTGCACTGCTGGTAGCCCGATCCCGCAGCTGAAACACTTTTAAGAGACGGTCCTGGCGCTTGCTGGTCTTTCTTGGGCGCCCTGAAGCCTTTTTGTCAACAATGGAACCTCTCTCCTTGAAGTTCTTGATGATGCGATAGATTGTTGACTGAGGTGCAATCTTTCTAGCTGAGATACTCTTCCCTGTTAGGCCATTTTTGTGCATTGCAATGATGACTGCACATGTTTCTTTAGAGATAACCATGGTTAACAGAAGAGAAACAATGATGCCAAGCACCAGCCTCCTTTTAAAGTGTCCAGTGGTGTCATTCTTACTTAATCATGACAGATTGATCTCCAGCCATGTCCTCATCAACACCCACACCTGTGTTAATGGAGCAATCACTGAAAAGAGGTTAGCTGGTCCTTTTAAGGCAGGGCTGCAATGATGTTGAAATGTGTTTTGGGGGATAAAGTTCATTTTCTAGCCAAATATTGACTTTGCAAGTAATTGCTGTTAAGCTGATCACTCTTTATAACATTCTGGAGTATATGCAAATTGCCATTAGAAAAAGTGAAGCAGTAGACTTTGTAAAAATTAATATTTGTGTCATTCTCAAAACTTTTGTCCATGACTGTACACCCACCAGCGTAACACAAGGCTTGTTAGGACAGTTACAGGGTAGCTACGTCCACTAAGTGGCGCTAGAGAGTTTTCTATTCTTCCAGGATAGAACTAATTTGCACACAGTATAATAATAAACGTATGACTTCCTATATGTTCAAACTTTACATTTTACAGTAAAGTAATATTTTTAGGTGGGGTTTTTCCTTAAACACAATGTAACTAGCCTCTGTCTTTCAGTGTGTGTCTAATGGTATAAGAATTTTATTTTAGGTGCTCCATTTTCTTGGGCTGACAACCTACATTATCATTTAACTACATCAATATTATATAAATAAGAACAAAGTGTGATTTTTAAGATTTATAACCAGCGCCATAACTCAGTATGAGAAGAGTGCAGATAAAAGCCTACTTTTCTCCCAAAGTATTTTCCACCGCATGAGCTTCTACCTGCTCCAGTGAACACATCGGTGAAACATTTTAAATAATTTGTGAGCACTAACAGCATACAGCATCTAATTGCCAAAATATTATAATCCCGACAGTACTCCAGCGTAGAGCCTGAAATGCCAGAATGGAAGAACTCATTTAGTAAATGTTTCATGCTGCTACTGGAAACACGATTCTGAGGTTTTGTTTCTCGATGTGACTGGAATTCCAAATCCTGATATTCCATTTTATTTCTATAGGAAAATAACAAAGTACGGCATAATGCAGATATTAGTAAAACGAGGCCGTGGTGGTCAATGTTCAGAAAAATAGGAAAAAACCTCTACGTTGGGTGAATAAAAACGCAATTTCTCCATTGTTTTTATTTTTTATTTTTGTTTTTACGCTGTTCATTCATCCGTTAATAATATCACTGTGCAGCTCAGTACGATTACAATAATACTAAACTGACAAGATTTTTTAAAATATTTTAACTGTTAAAAAAAATTTGAAAATGTATTTATTATTTTTTTTCCATTTCTTGATATTTTTCTGTCCTTGGAGCTGGGTGATGTCTCGTTTTTGTTTTTGCTAAGCTGATGTTTTTATTAATACAATCTTGAGGTACATGAGAATTTTTATCACTTTTACTGTACCTTTTTTTGGGGGAAGTATGGCAACCCAAAAATTGGCAATTCTACAGTTTTGAGTTTTCTTTCTTTTCGACGTTTTCAATATGGTGTAATTAAATTTCTAATTTGCTATACAATGCCTTGTGAAAGTATTCGGCCCCCAGGAACTTTTCAACCTTTTCCCACATA
>VIAB01001339.1:224718-235293 GCA_009801035.1 Oophaga pumilio
GATGTTTTTAGCCAGGGGGGCCAATAACCATGGTCCCTTTCTAGTCTATTAATATCTGTCCCCAGTCACTGGCTTTCCCTCTCTGGCGCAGAAAATTGCGTGGGAGCCAATGCCATTTTTTTCCCTGAAAATAATCTTTTATTAAATACACACATGTCCCCTAATTTCCACACATGCTATACTAACTGTATTGGTCACTGACATCTATATATCTAACTATTCTGCATGGATTTACTGTATGTAAACCATGTCTCCTGTCATATTCTATGTGTATACATGTATTCTATCTATTCTATTCTAAACTATTCTATTTTATACTGTACGCGGCAGATCACTTGCTTTTAATCTATCTATATAATGTTTTGAAGATTATTTGGTTTTAAAACGATGTGTACAGTTGTGTATTACAAAGCGATTTTAACATGAGCTTTTATATACAGAGAACTGCTGTATGTAAAAGCTCATGTTAAAAATCGCATTGCATACGGATGTCACACGGATACTAGACGCGAGGAAATCGAATCATCGCATTGCAAATGCGATGTATAAACAGATCACTGTTCGGGGAAAATTTGTGCTATTGACGGACCGATTTTTTAAATGTTAAGTGTAACTCCAGCCTATAGGAGGATGTGCCAAACTGAATTTTTGTCATGTGGTGCTTGGATTCCTAATTCCCGGAAGGGTGCACAGAAGGTAACAACCACTAGAGGTCCAATATCTACATTCACACAGCTTCACCCATCCCTAAGACCACCAGAGGGAGCTGTTTAGACTTATAAAGGAGGGTGAAGACAGGAAAGAGCACTTAGTCTGAGGGCTGCAGTCCGCAGTCACCTCAGAGAGTGTAGTTGAGAGTTGAGTTCTGAGACTAAAGGCTGCAGTCTGCAGTAAGGTTCAGTTCAATAGAGTGGAGGCTGGTAAAGTGGAACTGAAACCACTCCAGCCTAGTCAGAGCTGAAACGAGTGAGTGCAGCTCAGTGAGAAAGCATGCCGATGCATAGAGAGCGGCGAAGAGGCAGCCCACCAACTGCCAGTGTGTGATCGTGTGAGGGCCCGGGTAGGCCGAAGGCGAGTGGAGCAAGTGAAGAGAGTATTAGAAGGGACAGAGGAGCCTAATCAGCTCACCCCGATCATTACAACCGGACACCGGGTCCGAGCTTACCGGGATCTTCACGACCCAGTAGGAGATACTGGAGTTCCTGCAAGACTACAAGTCGCAGGAGCCCTTTTGTGCTGATACGTAATTGGGTCAGGAGGATGGAGTCGAGCAGTGCACTGCAAACAGGGACTATGTCCTTCAGGAGGAGGCCCTACCACAAGGTCAGCCGGGCGTAGTATGTAGACGAACTCAAGCCTAGTTTCACACAGGTCAGAGACTTATTACAGGAGACAGGAGGCCCTATACCTACTCAGTGGGGAGAACTGGATGTGCACCCTTCACCCTACAGCGCGCCGGGAAGTGCCTGCAACATCTACAGTAAAAGGTACCAAAGTGACTTTTGTGTGTGGGTCCATCTTCTATCACTGCCTGGATCCCCTCCGACCTGCACCCTTACACACTCATCTACCCTGAAGGACTCAGCCTTACCTGTGGAAGGCCTAACATCTTGCTGCATAATACCAACCCTTCAGTGGATCTGTCCAGCAGCGCTGGTCGCCCTGACCAGGTACCACAGGTGGCGTCACGAACATTCTACAAACCTTTATTCCCCAGTGAGCGCCCAGGGCCACCGACCGAGCTGCAGCTACCGTGACATCCCCCATAGAAATCAACGGTCTCGGTGCCGAGTACCCCAAGGCCCTGGCAGGTGGCTCAGTCACGTGTGGGGAAAACCTCGATTTGCCACTGCATAAGAGCCCTAGCTACAGGGGAAAACAGCCTTATGATGACAGCCTCATCACTGTCAGAGCTGATATGGATCTGCTAAGACCATGCAGAAGCTAAGAAGGAATCAATTAAAATGTAAAATGCTCTGTTGGGACCTATGGACAATATAGAAGTTCTTTTGCCACGAATTACGTAGCTACATGTAATATGACCTCATTCCCAGATTATGTATAAGTCCATTCCTTACAACTAGTAGAGTCAACATAATGTGCAATTAGAATGCAAAGCATTAAAGCGGATTTCAAGAGTGAAGCTTGCCTCAATAATTATGACCAAACACAAAGCTACTGAAGCTACGTTGCTAAAGTTCTGCGCCCAATCAATTTTTCATTAAAATGTTCTTTGCAGTTGATAATCCATGGGGAGTGGGCATTGAATGGAATCACAGGATCTCAGCGCATGTCGCTGATCTTTCATTAGGCCATATATTTATGGTTTAATTGATTAGATGTGATAATTTGCTTTACGGGAGAATTAAAGAGACTTTTTAAATGCATGGGCTTTAATCCATGACTGTCTTTGATTTAGACCTTTGATAGTAGAATAGATTTGACCACTGAGTTCGGTTCTTATTTTTGTTTATTGTCTTTCATTATTTCTTTTATTGCTAGCTAAGAACTAATTCAAACTCTCTTTCATTGTAAAGAGGGACGTAGTTGGGTTTGTATATAGGAGGAGGTTACATAGTTGGAGTTATAATTAAAACATGGCCTGTATCCCACATGATGAAGCCGCAAAGGGGTTTTAAGGACAGGCCATCAATATCTTAAAGGGAACCTAAAAATGGAATCATGCCGCCTGGACCTATGGCAGTGTGTGACACCGCACCACAATTGTGGGTTACCAGGGATATGGGGTACTCGGAGCCGAGCCCATGGAAGTCTATGGGATTTGTCACTGGCAGCGGTGGCTCGGTCCGTGTCCCTGGCGGTCAGGCGTATGATAGGGATTATTTACAGGGGATTTGTAATATGTATAAGTTCGTGACGCCACCTGTAGTTTTCTGATCACTAAAGACCAGCGCTGCGGGGTAGTACTCCGAGGGGATGGTATAGCAGCTAGGTGTCGGGTCCCCTACAGGTGGGACTGGTCCCTCTGAGTCTATGGTGATGGTGATATGGAGTGCAGATAAATAACACAGTCTCAGGCAATGCAGCTTCTTTCCATACCTTTTACTTTCAAGTTGTTTAGGCAGGTCCCGGGAGCTGGTCAGGGTGGATGGAGGATGCGCTTCTAGATAACGGCTGAGCAGGTTAGAGGCCTCCTTTACTTTCAATATGGGTGAGTCCAACTTGCTTGAAACAAAGTTAACTCTAATACTCCAGCTAATTCTATAGCTGTACTGCCCGGTCAGCGTTGTGGAGGAGCCTTCCTTGTCTCTGCGTTGCAGATGTTGAGAGAGCTGGGTTCCTGCTGTTGCCGTGCACTGGCTCAAAGTTCCCACTCTCCCTGACTCCAGTTACGTACCGACACTAAGGGCTTGTCCCTGCGACTTGAAGTCCAGCGAACCTCTGGTTTTTCTGTTACCATGCATAAAGCGATAGCAACACTTCGGTCCCCAGTGACCGGCTATTAGTGCAGATAATCCAATATCTAATGCACTTCTCTAACTTCCACTGCGCCCTTCGCCCTGCTCGCGCTCTTAACATAAGCACTCCATCTTCCTATGGTGGTAAAAGTCAATTCTTTCTTACTTCTCTCTTCAGAGCTCGCTGACAGATTCTCAGTAATCTCCTAGTTCAGGAACACATCATCTGAACTTCACTGTCCTTGGGACAGGCGACTGAAGTCACTGCTGCAAAACTCTTCTTCCTCAATTCTGTCTCCAACTGTCTGACTTTAGGAACAGCACTGACTAGGCTAGGATGAACTAACTCATCCGTACTAGCCTCCACTTCTGTACTGTCTCACTGCTGACAGGAAATCTGGCTGTCTGTCTGCTGACAGGAAACTGCACACTCAAGCCTCCTGGCTGAACTCACTGACTGACTCAGGAAAACTGATCTCAGACTGTCTTATATACTTGTGGGTGTGTCTAGGTGTGATGGAGCGAATGGATATCAAGCATTAAACCATTACCTTTCCACGCATCCTCCAGGATAATGTGTGCCTGACATACCAGGGCTACACAGCAGAATGAATCAGGACTGACTCCATTGCTGCAGCTGTTTATGTGTTACTATGAAATGCTGCAGGATTTCAGAGAAAGCACCTTTAAAAAGCCAGTGGGATGCGATGTGACTCAGATGACTAGTCCAAAAGGTGGGTCCCTGGCGGTGTCTAAGTGCCTCAATCTCTTTGACTGCCAGATCTCTCACATGCACACATAGGGAGAGATATGTCAATCTGTTTAAGAGTGCTGGATCCGTCCCCAAGGGCTCATTCACATGACCATATTTTCAGTCCGATTGCGATCTGACAAACCATAACTCTGGGATCAATGTTATTCTCTGGGGACGTTCACATATCTATTTTTTTCCTTGAACTGAGCCAGTCCGATTCAAAAATAGAAGCAGCGTGTCCGAGTTTTGAGCCCATTATTGACCATCTAAGTCAATGAGTGTGTCGACAACATGGGACTGTAATCCGATTATATCTAAGTGCTGTCCGATTTTCACAAATTGACAGAATGGAGAGGATGGAGAAGTTTTTTTCCTTCCATCTCCTGTTCTTCCGAGAAAATCAGAGTGTGATTACTATAATTGGCACAATTCTCTCAGATGAGAAAAGATATTTTGGTGTGACCTGAGCCTTAGATTGGTTATCCTTGTTACATTTTCACCAGCCGGCTATAAAAAATATGTTTTCTCTAAAATGCTGTAACGTTTCAGAGTAACATGTAACATGGCTGTAAAAGTAAAGTTGGTGCCTGATTAATGCTGCCAATGCTCCTGGCTGCATGACTCTGCTGTCAGGTTCCCTTTAAACAGAATCTGTCATCAAGTTTTTGCTATGTAATCTGAAGACAGCATGAGGTAGGGGTTAAAAGACAGATTTTAGTGATGCCTCTCTTATCAAGCTCCAAGGTTTTGTTTGCTTACAATAATTATTTTAGCACAAGTACCCTATCATTGCTGTTACTAGCTGGTCAGTGAGCCCTGGTCTGACACGCCCCCTCCTGTGATAAGCAGCTCACTGTCTGTGGACTTTGTACACAGAAAGCCTAGCATGGGCGTGGGCAGGATCTCAGCTCTGCATCGTAGTTTAATCAAAAATCTCTGATTGTGTCACAATGGCTGCACTCAGTAATCTAAGCCATACATCATTGGATTCAGATTCTCTTTGCCTACATTAGGTTGCTCTCAGATCAGGTAGCAAAAACCTGCTGACAAATTCCCTTTAAGAGATGGCCACTAGTGATGAGCGAGGATGCTCGGATAAGGTGTTATCTGAGCACGCTCGTGTGCTAATAGAGTATCTTCTGAGTGCTCTAATACTGTGTTCGAGTCACTGTGCCTGCATGTCTCGTGGCTGTTCGACAGCTGCAACACATTCATGGATTACCTGCTTGCTAGGCAATAACTGCATGTGTTGCGGCTGTTGAACAGTCGCGAGACTGCAGCCACGGTGACTCGAACACAGTATTAGAGCACTCAGAAGATACTCTATTAGCACACAAGCGTGCTCGGATAACACCTTATCCAAGCACGCTTGCTCATAACTATTGGCAACTTTTTCGGAGAACTTTTTTAAAGTTTTACTTAAATGCATGTATTTTGGGCTAGAACATTTTTTTGCACTTGGGTTCCTTGAAAAATTTTGCACCTTCTGAGTTTTACAGACTTTTTGTTTTGCTGCCCATTCTGCTTTGAAACAGTCAGTGATTATAAGTCAGCATAGAGAAGCTTAGAAAAAGAGAAATAAAAAAGTTACAAACTCTTCATCGGACCCATCATAGTGGGCCGGCTGACTGACTAATTAGTTAATTTATTCTGCAGCTAACAGACCGTACAACACAGAGGATATTGATGAAAAACTGCAACATTTTAAATAACACTCTATTGCAAAAATTATTTTTATTCCCAATTATATGCATTTTATTAAAGAGGTTGCAGGGATTTGCCGCTTTCTGAGTAGGGACCGGAGGGCATGTGTGAATTATACATACTCCCGGCCAGTGAAGTCATCCTTGCTTCCATACAGTTGTATGGAGAGAGGTTGCAACCTATAGTCGGCTAAGCCTACCATGCAGCTTCTATCCGGGAGTATGAAAAACTCATACGTACCCTCCGTTGAATCCGGCGAATCCTTGCAGCGCACAATGTGTGCTCTGGGGGGTTTCATAAGTCTGCAGTCACACAGACCAGACAACCCATTTAAGGAAAAAAAAATAGACCCCAAAATTAAACAACACCTTTAACCCCTTCTTAACCTCTTTTTTAACCTCCCTCTTTGATGTCCAAACCCTTGCCTCCTCCTGCCGTCTCAAACTCAAAAATATTTCTCGGATCCATGCATTCCTTGACCATGAAACTACAAAGACACTAGTGCATGCCCTCATCATCTCCCGCTTCGACTACTGCAACCTCCTACTCTCTGGCCTCCCCTCTAGCACTCTGGCACCACTCCAATCCATCCTGCATTCTGCTGCCCGACTAATCCACCTGTCTCCCCGTTATTCCCCAGCCTCTCCTCTCTGCCAACCCTTCATTGGCTTCCTATCGTCCAGAGGCTCCAGTTCAAAACCCTAACCATGACCTACAAAGCCATGCACAACCTGTCTCCTCCATACATCTGTGACATGGTCTCCCGGTACATATCCAAACGCAACCTTCGATCCTCTCAAGATCTCCTCCTCTACTCCCCTCTTATCTCTTCTTCCCACAACCGCATACAAGACTTCTCCCGTGCCTCCCCCATACTCTGGAACTCTCTACCCCAACACATCAGACTCGCGCCTACCATGGAAACCTTCAAGAAGAACCTGAAGATCCACCTCTTCCTACAAGCCTACAACCTGCAGTGATCCTCAGTCTACTGAACCACCACACGACCAGCTCTACCCTCTCCTAGTGTATCCTCACCCATCCTTGTAGACTGTGAGCCCTTGCGGGCAGGGTCCTCTCTCCTTCTGTACTTGTGTGTGCCTTGTATTGCTCACGTTTATTGTACTTGTCTATATTTGCCCCTCTTCACATGTAAAGCGCCATGGAATAAATGGCGCTATAAAAATGTATAATAATAATAATAATAATGTAGGCTCTGGTGCAGAGCCCACATCTTTTCTGGCACATTTGAACACTGATATGTGCCCCTAATAGCCGCAGGTGGAATTGCAATCCACCCACGGCTGTTAACATGTTAAATGCCGCTGTCAATCTCTAACAGCGTCATTTAATACAATCGCGCTGGAAGCGCGTCACTAATCCCGCCCATGTCACATGACCGTGGGTCGCCGATGGGTTGGCATGACAACCTGGGGTCTGCAGCAGACCCCTGTGGTTGTCATTGCCAGATTGCTATGAGGGCGGCTCAGCGGTCAGCGCTCATAACAAGTGAGCATTTCTGCTACACAGAGCGGGGCTGCAGCACTGCTCTGTGTAGCACAAGTAATCGAATGATCGCAGCTTCTAGTCTCTCATGGAGACTATTGATGAAAGTGTAAAGTAAAAAAAATATATAAAAGTTTAAATCACCCCCCTTTCGCCCCAATCAAAATAAAAATAAAAAAAAAAATACACATACAATGTGCAAATGTAACATCACCTAGAATAAAGTTTTGAGTTGAAAACTGTTTGATTTCAGTTTGTAAGAACCTGCTAATGCTTATAATTTCAAAAATGACCATTTTTTTGTTCTTTATTAAAATGAAAAGGTTGAAAACTCTGCTGTGCATAATAGTTTGGAACATGCATTTTGAGTGCAGTTTGAGTGTTTTATTTTTAAAAAATATACTGTTATCATAGGCAAGTTGTACAAAAACCTTTCAATTGTACTCTAATAATTATTTGACTGGAAAATTACAATGACTGCAATTCATATAGGTAATTTGGGAAAATCTGAGAAAATATTATTTGCATAATAATTTGGAACACATTGTATTTGGTATCGCCATGTTCATAATCGTCCGATTTATCAATATACTGTATAAAAAGAATTAATCAGATCGCTAAATGGCGTACTTACAAAAAAAGTCAAAATGTCAGAATTACATTTTTTGGTCACTGTGGCATTGCATTAAAATGCAATAAAGAGCGATTAAAACATTGTATCTACACCAAAGTGGTATCAATAAAAAGTCTGCTCGGTGTGCAAAAGTAAGCCCTCGAACAGCACCAGATCTCAAAAAATAGAGAAGCTACAGGTCTCGGAAAATTATGCAATTTTTTTTCTTTAACCAACTTTGGATTTTTTTTTCACCACTTAAATAAAAAAGAACCTAGACATGATCTGGATAATCACAACGTCAGGTCAGTTTTTAGCATTTGGTGAACATGGTAAAAAGAAAAAAAAACAAAACAATCGTGGAATTGCACTTTTTTAAAAATTTCACCACACTTGGAATTTTTTTCCTGTTTTCCTGTACACTCTATGCTAAAAGTAATGGTATCGTTCAAAAGTACAACTCATGCAACAAAAAACAAGCCCTCACATGGCCATATTGACAGCAAAATAAAAAAAGTTATTGATCTGGGAAGAAGGGGAGCAAAAAACAGAAAAGTAAAAACGAAAATGTGCTGTGGCGGGAAGAGGTTAAGCGTGGAAAACTCCTTTTAAAACAAGGAGAGCTGTAGAAGAGATGTGTAGATCAAGAGGGCCAACACTAGGACCATTACGAAGACCATTAGATTTGGTCAGAATAGTCTAGGATATAGGACCCTCAGAGCAGAGATCAATAGCACGTTGTTTGTGGGTAAGAATAGATGTGTTACCAGCACTCATGATGATGTTTCTGTATTTAGAACATCAATATAAAATATGCTAACGCATTTCAAACCTCTCATATGCTATGGGTAAGAAGCCAACGAGGTTCAATACATGTAAGTGTATTATATATATTGACTTTCAACATTTCCAAACAGAGAAATATTATCATCAATGCTGGTAACAAAACTGCATCCATCGCCGTAGAACTGATCACAGGGAAGGATGCGGTGGATATATCGGTCCATAAATTTGCAGTTGACGTGACATCATTTCTTTACTCCTTGTACCTTCCCTATTAGAGTAACAAAGGTCAAATGAGGACTTATTGACAAGAACCATTAAACACAGAGAAAATTCTGCAAGTAGTCAGTGGTCAATAACCGGAGATTTACATGAGGACTGGAGGCCAATGACCCTTCAAATGTGCCGTTTTCGTCTGACGTCATTGGGTTAAGCCAGTTGCCATGCTAAAACGGCACAGCTAGAAATGGAGATCTGGAGGCACCAGTGGGGAGCAGGAGATCATTGTTAGACTACAAAAGAAAGTAATCTTTTAGTAGGAGTGCAGTGAGAAGTGAGTAACAAAATACTAAAACCAAAAATGATTTAAAAAACATACAGATGCTGAGGTGAGGCTTAGTGGAAAAGTGACTTTATTAATTTTTTACTGTGGGCCTAAGAAGTAACAGTCAGGTAGCTGCTAACTACCTGCCTGTTCTGCCCTTCGCAGATCTCTGCCAGCACAGAGTGGTCACTGACCTCAGTAGCGATTCTGCGGCCTCTGCTACGTCATGTTGACAGAGCAGCAGCTTCTCTTCTGCTCTTTTCTGTTGATGGAGCGTGACTGCCAACGTCATGCTGGATGACAGCCGGCTCCCAGCTGCCTAACTTCAGGAAACCGGCTGTCAATGAGCATGACGCTGGCAGTCACTCCCCATTGATAGAGCCGCCTGGAAGAAAAAGAGTAGCTGAATTGCTGGTAGAAGTGGTCAGTGACCACTCTGAGCCAGCACTGAATAGAGAAAGCAGGTAGATGTTAACAACTGCCTACCTGTTAGTTTTTTGTAACTAGTAAATAAACAATTTAATCTTGGATAATACCTTTAAGAGTTGGATGAAATGGCTGATTTCGACCATAATGAACAATTCTTTAGCTTTTTTTAACCAATGATCACCTAATAAAGAGGTCTACAGAACAGGAGGACTGGTATTCTGGTTACAAGTAAGCTGAGCAGCAGTACTCAATGTCAAGCAGCAGCTGCAAAAGCAAACAAGATGTATAAAAAGAGAGATAAAATCCCGTGATCCCAATGTATTGTTACCCCTCTTTTAAACACTTGTAAGGTCACATCTATGGGATCCAGTTTTGGGCTCCACATTTTAATAAGTATATTGAGCAGATAGAGTTAGGGATGAGTGGACGCGTGGAAGTTCGGGTTTCTTGAGTTCAACCAAACTTTGGTACAAAGTTCAGTTTGGGTACTAGAACTGTACCTGAACTTGAAATAGAACCCGAACCCCACAGAAATCAATGGTGACCCGAATTTTGGAGCTGGAAAATCTCTCTCTCTCGTCCCCAGACTCCTGAACTATAAAATGGACTACCACAAAAAGTCCATGTTCAGAGGTTAAGCACTGGATACTAGTTGTCTGGTATGAACACAAAACTTTACAGTTCGGGTTCACGCATCTCTAGTCAGTTCGAAGGCGGGCAACTAGATTATTACAAGGGATGGAAGGTGTTTTTAGAAAACCAAGAGGAATATTCTGTTTTCTGTATGTTGGCTTTTGAATTTATGTGTTGGTCAAGAAAACAG
>VIAB01001340.1:66882-77540 GCA_009801035.1 Oophaga pumilio
CGCATTGATGCAGTAATTGATGCAAAAGTAGCCCCGACCATGTATTGAGTGCATTTACTGAATACACATTTCATTAGGCCAACATTTCGGATTTTAAAATCATTTTTCAAGCTGGTGTTATAAAGTATTCTAATTTACTGAGATAATGAGTTTTGGGTTTTCATTGGCTGTAAGCCATAATCATCAACATTAACACAAATAAACACATGAAATACTGTAGATCATTCTGTTTCTAATGACTCTATAACTATATAATATATGAGTTTCACTTTTTGTATTGAAGAACTGAAATAAAAAAATTTTTGGATGATATTCTAATTTTGTGAGATGCACCTATACTTATTTTCCCCACTGTATATACACAGTCTGCTCGATCTTCACACAGATAATTTATCCTATTGGAATACAAATATGCATCCAATATTTGATACAGTATGTTACACAATGTTTGCAGAAGAAGGAAAGAGGCAGAAGGGGGAGATAAAGAAAAAAAAAAAATAATGTCATTTATGCAAAATACTACAAACTACATTACCAGTTAGAGTATATGTGTAGCTATTTGACCAGTCTGAAATAGGGATACTGTTTATATTTCAATGTATATACTGGGCACATTAGCAGAAATGTTTAATTAGTAGTAATAAAGTTTTAATTAGGTAGGGGATAGAGATCATCAAAAAGATTTGCGCTGCCCAGGTTCAGCGTCCAGTCCTGTGTGGCAACTGGACCAGGGCAGTCTCTTCTTGTACAGCCTGGCATCCTGGGTGCCTCTGGCATTTACTCGGCGCTAAGACTCACACAATGTCAATGTCCTAGGAAACGCCAGAGGTGAGTGCCCAGGATGCCGGGACAAGGATGCGAAATCACAGAAATGAAGACTACCACAAAGTATAGGCATCTCTAGTCAGGAATACAGAGAGCCCAATCAAGCTTGGAGGAGGCGCCATCCCTAGAAATTGTTATATGATAGGGGTTGACTACTTTGATCAAACCCTTTTTTGTTGATTATAGATTTTTTTTTTCTATTGAGAAACCCAATGATCAGCTGTGATCTGTGTTGGAAACCTGTCGGCAACTTTTCAATTTTTCAACAGCGCCACCACAGGTGAAATCAAACATTACACAGTGCCCAATGAAATCAATTTCATGTCCATATGATGCATAGATGTAGGACAGTGTTTCTCAACTCCAGTCCTCAGGACCCACCAACAGGTCATGTTTTCAGGATTTCCTTAGTATTGCAAAGGTGATGGAATTAATGCTTGAGCAGGTGATAAAATTATCATCTGTGCAATACTAAGGAAATCCTGAAAACATGACCTGTTTGTGGGTCCTGAGGACTGGAGTTGAGAAACACTGATGTAGGAGGTCCTCCACAGTAAAAGACACTATTTGTGGGCAGCCTTGGTAATAGATAAGGGTCATTCGGATTAAAATCTCATCTATGAATATTGAATTCCGAAGTAGAGTAATAAAGGAGGGGGGAGGGTAAAAAAAAATGAAGCTTTTCAATATACTTATCTAAATAAGTTTTTATTCTCCTCCCAGCAGTGTTTTCATTTCTCCACTTGTTCATAGCCATATACAATGACGTCATATCTACAGCTCCGGAACTGGTAGCAAGTCGGCAGCAGCAGGTATGAGGGGAGGTGGGCAATTTCTCTGTCAATTTTCCAACAGCGCCACCACAGGTGAAATCAAGCATTTCACAATGCCCATTAAAATCAATTGCTTGCACAACCCATTTTTTTTCAATATTAAAAGGGACAGAATGTCAATGACAAACAATACTACATTGTGGGAGTTTCACCAAAGACATTATGAATAAATGTGCAAGTGCTATGGGGAAAATTCAATCGCAGTTCTTAATCCTACTGATGGGCGAGATGGGTCCTATTATTTTACAGTCAAATATAATCTGTGATACCTGGGAGCTATAATAAAAAGATCTCTAGAGCTGTCAAATTGCCAGCATCATAATAAGTGTGACTGTCACCGCCCAAGGCTGACATTTACATTGTAGGTGGAGCTCCGCGCAGAATAAGAACGGATATTTATGGCGTGTGCAAGGTGCAGACAGGAGTTGGCAGCGTCCAGCAGCTTCAGGGACTGGGATCGTACATTACCTGCCATCATCTGTGTGCAATAGAAACTGCATTCTGATTTTTTTTTATTAGCCCCTATAGCTTTAAAGCAATGATGAGTCTCTGGAATAAAAAAAATAATACAGTGGTTGTCCCTATGGAAAAAGATATAGTATAAATAAGAAAATCCTTAAAATCTGCAGGACTCTCTACTACGTTATTTTACATTGTTTTGTCAGATATCTGGGACACCTTAACAGGGTTGTCCGGCCATGGGGTACAAGTCTGCAGTCACTCCATGTGACTGCAAACTTGAGAATCTTCACAGCGAGAGCACGAGGAGTCATTGGTTCCAGAAGCACCAGGCGCGTGACCGAAAGTATGCAAATTACATACTTCCAGCCACATCCCGACTAGACGTGTCCGGCCCAGCACTGTACACTTGAATGGTCAGACCATGACTATCTAGTTGAAACGCGTCGGTCTCCCCCCCCCTGGGATTTTTACTGGTGTACTGTACCCAACATGTCTTTTTTAACAAGTAAAGAATAAACATGAAGTTGTTATTTTTCCTGCTGCGCAGGGGAATCTACTTTTTCTATTTCCATTATAGTCTATGGGGCTGTTCACAGAATTATTTGGGGTTTTTACAAACGTTAGTGTCTCCCCCCCACAAAAAAATATCAGTTTTTGATCTTTCCATTCAAATCAATATGTTTGTTCTACTATATTAAATATGTGTTTTGCATCCTTGTGCCATCCGAACCCTGTCCCGTTTTTGCTGTTTATTAGGTAGGAGAAGCTTGGAATTTGTTTGCTTGTTTGTTTTCTTTTGGAATATAAGAAAAATGGATGTCTAACACTGATGTTAGAAATAGTAAAATTCTTTCCCTTAACTCATTCATCCAGTTTTCACTTGTTCATGTCCTACAAGAAAAAGCTGGATGAACGAGTTAAGCGAAAGAAATTTAATTAAAGACCCAATATAGTTAATTGTTTCATGTGTTGAACAGTTGGCTACTTTGCAGCTATCACAAGTAAAGACAAAGTGGTGACTGTCCAATCTGGAAACTATTTTTCTTGTTTACTTTTTTTATTCTAAAGAGGTCCAATAGTCTGTGCTAATTAACTTCATAGTTGGAATTTTTGATTCAGAATTCCAAATATGAATTAAACTGCATTCTGATTTTTTAAAAAAAATAATTTTTTTTTTTAAAAACAGTCATGGAAATGCTTTATCTCACAAATAAAATCAGTTGTGATCCTATTCTGTAATTCTGTATACTCTTTTGTGTCCTCCCCTTCCCAGGAGCTGTGGTATGATCAGACCATGTTCCTGTACGGTCAGACACGGCTATTACACAGTACACAGCAGGGACGCATGAGTATACAGAATTACAGCATGGGATCACAACTGATTTTATTTGTGAGATAAAGCATTTCCATGACTGTTTTTAACAACTTTTTTTTACCTCAAAGAAAGAATTATTTGTGATCCCATGCTGTCATGTCTGCATACTCTCTTTTGCTTCCCCCCCGCCCAGGAGCTGTGGTATGATCACACCATGTTCCTGCACGACCAGACACAGCCTTTACACAGTACACAGGGGGGCACGTGTATAAGATTATCTCGGCACAGGAACATTTTTTTTAAAACACCTCCAATTGTGGAAATTATTATTATTCCAAGATGTGTTGATTGAAATCAGCATTATAATTAACTTTGTTAGTGGGGAAACCCCTTTAATAAATGACTTTTAATTGATTACACACATTTTAGCTTTAGTAATTATGTTCCGTATCATTACAGTGTTCATATTCTCATACTTTACAGTGTTTTTTCTGCCTTTGTGTAAACTCAATCCTCCCACAAGGATTTCATCCCACATATAGATAACTGTCCCCACATACGAAGGTTTTTCACTAAGGATTACAATGCTGAAAAATTCTATTTTTCTTTCAGGCTTCTCAATCACAACTGACTCCATAGACATTGCTAAATGACAGTAGTGTCCTCTGCTGCCAGTAGGATGAATTGCAGAAAAACTACTGTACAAACAATGCAATCCGAGACCCTGATGAGGGATGGATGAAGCAAGTAAACAGCGATCACTATGATCATTTTTTTGCATGTTGGATTTTTTCCAATAGGGATAGGTAAAGAAACAGAGGGAAAAATATAAACTTCCCATGATACCTATCATTACTAGTTTAGGACATCCATGTTGTGTCTAAAAAAAAAATATCATAAAAAATGCAGCAAACTGCAAAAGTATGGTCTGAGGCTTATTTTTTATGTTTGTTGCAAATGTTGTACTAATTATATGTTTGCTGCAATATAATAATTATTTCACCTAGACTAATACAAAGTTCTCATACAGAGAATAATTATAGAATTATACAATGTCACCTAATACAAACTTCAGCTATAGAGAAGATAGTGGATAGTCTACACACCCCTGTATAAAATGACAGGTTTTTGTCATGTAAAAAAAAAATCATACCAAGAAGAATCATTCAGAGCTTTCACCAACTTTAGTGTCACCTATAATCTGTATAAATCCAGTAAGAAACAAACTGAAATCATTTTGAGTGTGACAAAAAAAAAATTAAACTGCATAAATGTGAACACCCTGTCATAATTGGGGATGTGGTCGTGTTCAGAATTAGTAAATCACATGTAAACTCAAGTTAAATAGTAGTCAGTACACAGCTGCCATCATTTACAGTGGTTCCATTTAACCCCATATAAGGTTTAGCTGTTCTAGTAGGATTTTCCCAAAATTTTCTTAGCTGCAAACAGCTTACAACACAGCAAAGGGATCTCATTGTTGAAAGTTATCAGTACAAAAAAATTCCAATACATTAGATATACCATGGAATATTGTGAAGATTGTCAACAAGTATACATTTTTCTATTATAAACGCCACAACTGCTATAATTATTATTTATATGCGTTAGTTAGTTATTTTATGAAAGTTGAGTTTCTGAGGCCCTTCTTTCCCCTTCAGACAACGTATGATTAGCTGTAATGTATGAGTAGAATGAATGGTGCTGTAACTGTTAATTTCTGTTTAAAGGGATTATACACTTCAAACAATTACAGTTTATTAAAAGGGTCTCTCCACAATGATCTGATAACAGATTATCCCCTGCTGGGATGTCTAAGGGTATGTGTCCACGCTGCGTACTGCGTCTCCGCAAGATAAATAGACATGCTGCGGTCTGGAAAGACGCGCCGCATGCCCGGATACGCAGGGCCGCCGTATGCGGCCCTGCACGCATAGTGGAGACCGGATTTCATAAAATCCCTGGACACTGCGGCTGTATGCAGCGTCCAATCCGCAGCAAATCCTGATGTAATCCGGACAGTGGAAACATACCCTAAGTGATCCGTAGAGAATCCTGTTAGGGAGCCACAGCGCCACCACGGGGCAAATTAGGCATTACACTGTTGGTATTAAAATCAATATGTTGTCCGTGCAAGATAAGGCAGTACAAGGTCTCAAGAAGGAGGAACGAGAAGAACGTTGCTCTCTTTTCTTGCCAAAAAATGAGGATCTAGTGGATCTCATCTATCAACCAGTTCAAGATCAGGCCATTTTCCCTCATTCATGACCAGGCAAGTCAATGTTTTTGGGTTTATTTAGACCTTCAGTTTTAAGTGTTCTAAAATGTATTCTCTTTCAGTTATTCAAATAATTTTTGCTTTTGTTTTTCATGGAATGTGGAAGAAAAAAATTTATTTTTATATTTGTATTTTTCTTTTTGGTGGATTTAAGATTACAAAGGGATACTAAAATCTATTCCAAATTGTGTTCCATTTTCTGTAACAATTTTTAGATATATTTTTTTGTGGAAAGGTGGCTATGGAGCGATTTGGACTTGCAGTGGCTTTCTTCTTTTTTATTTTTGTTTTTTCTTTATAAATTTATTTTTCTATTTTATTTCACACATTAAACCATCTCTGCCTTCTCTAAAGGGGAGACTCTTTGTTCATCCACGATCTCTATGCAGCGGCTGACTCTGTAATGAACTTCTAAAACATCTTTGCGCAGTATTATGCCAACTAGCCCAAAGTTTTAAGACATTGGGTGTTCTGAAAGTAGTTAAATTTAAATTACCGGATGTTCTTATAACAGTAATTTTTTTAAATAAAAAATTGAAATGCTATTTTTAACAAATTTCAGTGAGCACATGCAATTTATAATATATTCTCGGATATTGTGGATTAGGAGAGTTGTCTGTGTACCTGATAAATGGTGAAGGGTGGATCTCAGTATGTCGATCTCTATGTGCAATGTAAAACAATGCATAAGAACAGTAGGACCCTAACATTGCAGTTTTGCTTTAAAAAATTATTCTCACTCATTATTGTGCTTTAGTTTCTATGCATTTATGTAAATGTATGGGTTAATGCTATTCATGTGCAGGGATTACCATGGACTACATATCCAACAGATCACTGCTGCTTGCTTGAGGTTATACTTTTGGCTTATGCAGTGATTGGGATTTGTATTAACACCAGAAAAATCTCCTGAAGGACACGAAAAGTTCAGAGGTACAGAAAGGCTCCAACTCAAAGGAACACTGTCTGCTCCTTTCTACTTAATATTTTCTCTGAAATAAACAGCCCAGCAGGAAAAATAAACTGTCTCCTGACACGAAAGTGCTGTCACATTAACCGGGAGGGCATGTGAGGAACAAGGGGTTCACTTTTCCAGGTGGAGCAGGACAAACTACCGTAAATTAGGTAGTGTAAGGAAAGGGAGGGAAAGACAAAATTAAACATGGTTAAAAAAATAAATAATACAGAAAACACATTACTAGATTGAGCCTGACTTATGCACTCCGACATTTTCTGGGTTGAAGACAAGGTTGCCAACCTTCTCTTGTAGCGTTCAGATGAAAATAAAGACAGCTCATAATTTTTATTGTACTGCGCCAATGTAACTCAAAACCAAACCATCCATGTAATGGAAAGATAGAGATGTCACTCAGCCAATCCCTCCTCATTCTGTGCCACAAAGCTCAGAACGTAAGTCGTTCTACTCCAGAGGCTCCATGCAAAATTCTTAGTAATGGTGACCCAAGTGAGCATCTGGCAACTGCGAGTACCACAGCTAAACGCCATTTGTAAATTGGGGATGCTTTGATTATCCTAAATTTCTACAAATCCAGACACAATGTCTTCACGCAGGCTGGGTAGGTCTGAAATAATTCCAAGCTTCCCCTTTTCTTACTCTGCACACTACTTCTATAGACTCACACCTGTCTACAAATCCCATCGCTCCAATGCTGCCACTCCTGTGGTCCCACAAGTCTTTCAAGCTATCCTGTGGTGATGATGATGGTGATGATGTTTAATTTATCCTCAAGTAGCCCCTGCTGTCGATCTCTGACCAGAGTAGGGAATGTAGGAAAGTCAGGACGTGTCCACTGAGGCCAGAGATTGGCTGCAGAAGTCATATCAGGGTGGTCATTGTTGTACTTCTTGACATCAGTTCATATTATTGAGTTATTGATATTGATTGAACACTTTCTAAAGTGAAATTTAGGATAGTATGCCCCTTTAAATAAATATGGGAATTAGTGGTCAGAGGTGGTAGAGTAGTTTCCTCAGGGATGGTGGAAGCAATGCTCAGTAAATTGCATGCTGTTGAATTGTAGAAGGACGAGGACTATGAAAGACAACACATGGAGTGAACGGACCATGAAGCTGAAAATCTGAATTCTCAAAATTTTCGTAATTGGGTGAAGGGAAAGGGAACTACCATACTCATGATTTATGGGGTTGCCCGGTCTTCTGCTAAAGGTCTGCCGTCGCTCTATATGAATTCATGAGGCCTAAGTGAGGAGACAACATGTGATCCACTTGTGGTGAAGTTGAAAAAGTCAAGAAAAAAAGGAAGCAGCAGTGAAGCATGTTGGAGTGGCTGAGCTTCATTCTGTGGTCAGGTATCTCTTGTTACGCAGTCTCTCCTGGCGGGGCCACTTTTAAATTTGTCTGTTTACTTATTTGCTCATCTGGGGAGGTCTCTCTTATATGCTTATGGTATGAGCACATGTCGAATATTTGCAGCAAACTTTTTTGTATCAAAAACGAGAATATTGGCAGGATAAGCACTGCGTATAATCTGTGCATTTTTTATGTGTTTTTGCATATGTTTTTCCCATTTATTTGAATAGGTGTAAAAGGCTGCAAAAAGCTAAAAGAACTGACATGCTGCAGATTTGAAAAAAATTATCTCTGGTTGAAATCCGCAAGAAAAAAAAGCAGTGTGTGAATGAGGTTTTAGAAATCTCATTTACCTTGCTAGTACTGTAAAACTCTGCTTTTTTTTCACACAGGAAAAAAACATCCCAAAAACGCAGCATGTGAACAAGCCCCTTATGTTATTGATCTTTTTTTTTATATATTCAGAGTAGTGGAAGTTTGTGTTGCATATGAATAGGTATTTTAAACCTCAAGAAAGACCTTGTACTGATTATTGTCTCACTTGTGCTTTTATTCCTGAATGACATGACTTTTGGATATGGGACGGACCCCCACTCCATCTTAAAACAACCATAACTACAGTAAACCTAGGCACTAGAATAAATACACAAAACAGATTATTTTGATTGTCTAAATGGCCACAGATTTATTTAAATCACAGGATTAAAACAATCCTAGTAGGAGTCAGGTGAAGTGCTAGTACATTGGGATTCACAAGTACTGTGACATCCCCAGTTGTCTAACATACAGCACCAGGACAGACAGCCATAAAGGGGCGGTACGCACTGGCTTGCCATTCAAGCATAGCCAGTAAACTTTCAGGGTACCAATGACCCAATTATTCTCATTCCTGGCTTAACCACTGTACCCGCCCCTGACTGACGTTACCATTACAACGTCCTTGAGGCTGGCTACCAAAGCCGAGCCTGTTCACCACCACAAGGTTTTACATCCTCTATTAGTTATAATGAGTCACCCTTAACTTGTCTGCAACTTCCACCTGACTCCTAAACTGTAAAGCTGTTGTAAAACACTAGCCGGGGGGTGGACTCACCAGCGCTGCCTGTACTCACTGCGCTGGCAACTGCTTCATCACTGGGATATTTCTCAGCCGTTTTGGAGTTTAAAGAATTGGAGTCAGAGTCCAGACCAACATCAAACAGTTCAGCTTTATTTTCCTCCGGACACAGCACATCCAAGATACAATTAGCATGCTTGAAACAGTACCAGCAATACATCTTCTACAGCTTCACTTCACTTCTTCAACTACACCAGAATGGACCACAAAGTAACTGCGGGACGAGGAGCTCGGTGAAATGGCACTTTGATCTCTTTCCCTGGAATCAACTTCAATCCAGTCACAGAAATACACATCTACTAGTAACTAGGTCGTCCACCCCTTCTGGTTATCCTGCCCGTGTACTCGCTGGTGGCCCACTCGACTTCTGCTTCAGCACGCACACTTCTGCTGAGCGTTCCCACAGTGGCTCTTCCACTGGCAACAGACTCTGGCTGACGGTCCCACGGTGATTCCTTCACCGGCTTTACTACTGCTGGTACCATTTACACTTCACTCTTCCTGTCCGCTACACATCTCAGGACCAGGGACATCCAAGCAGTAACAGGGTCCACCCCCGACTATCTAGGAAGTCCCTCACACTAGTTCCCGGCCGACACTCCTTCGTGTCCTACAAGTCTCCTTTATGCTGAATGTGCTCAGTGCCCCACCTAGTGTCCTTCCACTATCCTACACTAAGCATCTAACAACTTCCTAACTGGATCCACTAATATACCCCCATCTAGTGGCCCTTTGCAATACTACACTTACCCCAACTATGAGTACTATACTACAAGTCCCGTCCTCTAATGTTCCCAAAGGATGCACTACCTACCTGGCTCTAAGTGGAATACAATACAGAAGACACTAAAATATGTCACAATAAGATACATAACAATTATATACATGGCAGCAACAGCATTTAAAGGGCTAATCCTTGACCCTCCTTACACTGTGACCAGTTATAAATTGTAAGTCACAATTAACACTTTTAGCCATTTTTTCTTTTTAAATAAATCACTTTTGTAAACGTATAAAGTATAAGTCCCTGCTAAAGCATTAAGGGGACTAAACTTGGCAAACCTCTGACTCACAGAGTCATCCTACAGCACTCAGGAGAGGAAAAAACCCCTGTGGAGGAAACCTCTAGGGAACCATGGCTGAAGGATTGCCCATCCCTTCAGCTTAGAAGGTTAATGCTAAATTAACTCTTTATATAGCCATGATAAAATTGGACCTGGTACAAGATATACAATGGCTAATTAAACAAATACAATAAAGCATTCATCATTATACAAGTACAAGCATTAATTAAAGAAAACGTTTTAGGACAGTGATTATAACAAACTGGGAGATCTTTACTCCAGTTCATCCGGTGAGAGAAAAAGGGAGAGAGATAGGCTAAACGTATGAAATATCGGTCCGAGTCTCCCTGCCAAGAGTCGCACCAGTGTAATACGAGTGTCATGCAAATACAATCCGATTTTTCATCTGATTTACATCCGAATGCAGTGCGAT
>VIAB01001340.1:120393-131626 GCA_009801035.1 Oophaga pumilio
TGTACATGCTCAGTAGTGACCAGTGCTGTGGGGTCGTAGATTAGGTGAATCTGTGTGGCACTTTATGTTCATGCTCAGTAGTGACCAGTGCTGGGGAGTCGTGGAGTCAGGGAAAGTGAGTCGTCGGCGGTTTGGCTTACCAATTCCACAGCCCTGTATGCACATGCCAATTTTTACCAATTTTTGATCCTATAAATTTAATGTATGCCTATATTTTTCTCACTTCACCAATTTAGACTTGATTTATCACACACAAATCAGATTCCAAAAATATTTAAACATGTTTTATCTTTTATCACTAAGGCTTTGTTTTTAGTGGCGAAACAGCTTTTTATTACATATATTATGTAACCTTTTTTTTTTTTTTTTTAACTTTTCCACTTAGTCTTACTGTGGGACATGAATATTTTTTACTTTGATCACTGGTCTCATACATTGCAGAGACTCGCTGACAGACTGTTAGTCTCTGCTTATAGCTGGATCTTACAGGCCATCACACCCTGGGGTCATAAGATGACCTCAGGGTACAACTGCAACGATCGGCACCCACAAGTACGATAGCAAGGGATCGATCCTGACAAAGCGGTCTTTTACCCCCCTTTTAACCACTTAGATACAGTTGGTACAATTGATAGCAAGATTTAAGGGGTCAATCAGCAGCGTGCCAGCTGTCATGTACAGCTGTCACCCGTGAAAATTTCAGCAGCGGGGTGGCACTATTCACTTATTCTTCAGAGCCGTTAAAAAGCTGCACTGAGGAATGAGGCCGCCGTTATAAGACATATCGGTGGTTGCTAAGCAGTTCTCCGGGAATAGAAAAACAACTAAAAGGAGGTGTCATTGTAAATAAATTCCTAAATACATTTAATTAACAAGTCACAATAGTTTTCTCTACAGAGGTAATCGCTATAGAATTAACCCGTTAACGACCGTCGATACACCTGTTAACATCGGCAGTTAAGGGTACTTACTACTCAGCGCCGCTTTTTAACGGCATTGAGAAACAATCGTGGGAAAATCTCTGGTGTCTCAGCTACTGGGGGTAGCAGAGATACTGGAGAGCATAATGAAGGAAGGTTTTTACGGTCCCCTGTCACGTGACCGCCATTATTCACCAAATAACAGTGATCACAAAAAAAATTCCAATTTAAAATTAATTTCTCTCTCCTCGGATATGATCTAGCATAACAGAGCGGAGAGAAATGGGGTCCCCCGAGCACTCACCCCCTGGTACATCAGCGATCCCCGGGCCCTCCTGATCTGTCCCCTGGCCCTCCACATAAGCTTCCAGGAAAAAAATGGCGTGCTACAAAAGGGAATTTTTCCTCTTGGTTCCTTTTGATCACTGTGATAGGGTCTATCACAGTGATCAAATAAAAAAAAAAAATAATAGTAAATCAAATCCCCTTTTGTCTCCCCCTTATTTAGAAAAAAATTATAAAACACTTTTTTTTTTCATTCTTTGCCATTAGGGGTGGGGTTAGGGTTGTGGTTAGAATTGGGGTCTCGTTACACTAGTTTGCATCAGGTGCCATGGTATGCACGGAGTATTGCAAATCCCTGCATGTTTTTTGGGGTGTCTAGCAGACATGAAACATGCGGGGTAGGGACACGAGCATGTCACTCAAGCTCCACCGATATTTGGTGCATACCTGAGCACCCGATGCAAACTGGAGTAGTGAGCACTTGAGCTCAACACTAATGGCGACGTATTCAATATGACAACCTAATGTTATCAAATTCTATGTTGCCAAAATTGGGTCACTTGTGGGGGGTTCAGATAGGGTGGACAGCAGTGTGAGCAGCCTCTCCTCACCAGCCCTGGTATCTCCAGTATTAGATCATGTAGCCGGGGCAGACAGCAGTGTGAGCAGCCTCTTCTTACCTCAGCACTTCTGGTATTATCCTACATGGGAAGGAGGGTGGAGCTTCCTACTGCACATGCTCACACGCACCTGTGATAATACTCTAGAGAAACAAGGTGGTGACCACTTCTAGAATGATTACTTTTCTAGGCAAAAACAATTGTGATTTGCTAATTAAACTTATTTAGAAATTTATTTAAACGACATTTCCTTTAGTTACTTATTTTTTTCTATATCCGGAAAACCCACCTAAGGAACCCATCTGAGAATGGAGTCTTAAGGCCCCTATACACATTAGACTAAGGTCGGCCGAACCCGCTGATATCAACTAACTGTATATGGCGTATGGGGGCCTCCCGACTGCCCCGATAGATGACATTGGGAGGAGAGAATGACATGGAATATTGGTCAAACAGAGGCTGGGCAGACATCTGTCTGAGATGGTTTAGTGAATCCTGCATTGAGCAGGGGTTGGATACGATGACCCTGGAGGTCCCTTCCAACGCTAACATTCTATGATTCCTTTTATTCGCTGAGAGATATGCCGCCGCCAAAGAAATCTAGCAATGGCCCTCTAATAAGGAAACACTTGGTGGAGCTGAGAGAGCTCCTGTGACCAATTGGTACACTGATATATTGAGTATGGGAACCTTTGAAGAGGACCTTTCATGTTGAACTGGACACACGATGTGATAGACTGCAGAGCGGAATAAAACATGGGATTTTTATTCTTAATTTCACCTCTCTGTTGCAGAGATATTAGTAATCAAAGCATTTGGCACCTAATAAGTTATCATTGGTTACGTCCATGCAGGTGTAATTAGAAAATGCTCATTCATCACGTGCAATGATTTTCAAGAACTCTTAAGAATCATCGTTTTTGGCAGCACATCATATAAACAGAAGTGCTGCCGATACCATGATATTCTATGAGAACAGAACGATCGGATTGCCGATTGTACCATGAGTGTAGAAGTCAGTTAGGGTAACCAGGCCGGTAAACGCCCACCCACCGGGTAACAGCCGTTGTTGGCACATGTAACTGCCCTTATTGGCAACGCTCCATGTTCTCTTCCACAACAAAAGAAAACTATTGTTCAAGTGCAACCTAGGTGATGTAGCTCCCCTGTAAGTCAAGAAGGGTCATACATTGACTTATAGGGTAGCCATTTTCTTCCGGTGAAACATACAAGATCGTCCTCATTATGCTACAGAGACAATTTGCTAATAATGCAATATTTAAGCTGTTTTGTAATTCAGTTTTCATCCATGAGATCAATCGGTTCTTAAAAACAAGTCATCCTGTAATACTCAGAATGGATTCAAAGGAACAACAGAACATCTACCGTTTTACCATATGGCTTCTCTCTCTTTTCTAAACATCCTTTCCAGCCGGGAGACCCTTCCAATATGGTTCTTACATGCTGCCAGCTTTCTTTTTCCACTTTCGGGAAATCAAAAGCACAAGCCATACTCATGGTCAGGAAACGACTTTTCACCCTCCAAATTTATATATCTGTACAGTATACAAACAGAAGACCATCCGGTCACCTCCAAACCCTGCATTAATAGGAAATCTCTACATATAAAGGATCTGTGAAGGAAAGGAAAGACCTAACCGCAAATGCTGACAAGTTCTCACCCGCTGCATGCGTGCACTCCCAATTAATCCAGAGGCCAGTGTACTAATGATCAAAAGACGTATCAGCTTGTGGTAAACAAAAAATGGATAAGAGTTCGGCTTTCGCCCGAGATCCTCTAAATATTATTAAAGCAGAAGAATCCAGCATGTTTTGCATAGAGCAACTGCCAGGTCATCCAAGTCTTTGTGGAATGTCTGCAGATAGTCCTGTAGCTCGCAGATTGGGGCAGCACGCCCTACAAGGTTTTCTATTAAACATTTATATTAGCCGTTAATTTTAGAACAAAATATATAATAAAGAAAATGCATCAATTGTGGAAAAACTTTACCTTCAAATACTGTGGCTAAAAAAGTGTACATTTTAAAAGAAACTACCTATATCATTGCAGATATCAACCCAATATTAAGGAGTTGCACCACTGTCAGTCTCATAGACTAGAACTGCTGACAAGACGTAGCCAAGAGTTTTTTTTGTGTCAGGCATGATCCGTCGAACACCTGAAGGGACGGATCCGGCACTGAAATAAATAAACTGATGCAACGGATCCGTTTTTTTGCTGGATCTGACCTGAACTTTTGAACCCGGAAAAAGAGGGTTTTGGATGCCCGGAGACACTGGAAAATGTAGTAGTAGTAGTAGTAGTAGTAGTAGTAGTAGTTCTTGATTTCCAGAATCCGGATCAGACTTTTGACGGATTGCACAAAAGTCTGATCCAGTTCCATTGACTTCTATTGTTTCCGGCCGCCTGATGCGCCGCTTCAGGCACTATCAGGCGGCTCCGGTAAACAAAAAAAAAGTTACATGCTCCGTTTTGTCCGGCCGCCGGAATGTACATTTCCGCCGGATCTGGACAAAAACGGATACAACGCAATGACATCAGGCACGATCCGACGCTAATGAAAGTCAATGGTAAAAAAACGCATCCGGTACCGGATCCGTTTTTTTAGCAACACGCCGGATCATGCCTGATACAAAAAAACGGATGTGTGAAAGAGGCCTAAGTGACGTCTGTGGAACCGAAATGTGGTTTGGCTATGTTCACACTAGCATTGGACGCATTGCCACATATTTCCGGAAGGAATTACTTCTCCCATACGGGTCTTCCTCCACTTAATTCCACTAATTTTAGTGCTCAATATCCAGCGTTACATGTGAAGATGCCCTAAAACCTGAGATGATTGTTAGCCAAGCTTGTGGATTTTGGCTGAAAATCTAATGTGAATAACTAGTGTCCCAACCCTGCCCGGACAGCTGGTATTGGGAGAAAGAAGGATTAGTATAGCTAACAGCGGCAACTACCTGCCTGCTGAACCCAGCGCCGGCTCAGAGTGGTCACCGGATGCTCCTGTTGGGAGTTTCAGCTGCTCCACGTCAACAGAGAAGATCTTCTTCCAGGCTGCTCATTCAGCAGGAAGAGACTGAAGACGTCATGCTGATTGACAGCCAGTTCCCAGCTACCTATCACCATGACGTCAGCAGTCATGCCCCATAAACAGAGCAGATGAGAAGCCGCTGCTCTATCGATGTGATGTCAGCGGAAGCCGCTGAATCTCCACCAGGAGCTATTATGACTGCTCTGTGCCAGCAGAGATTGGTGAAGGGTACAACAGGCAGATAGTTAGCAACTACTTGCCTGTTAGTTCCTAGGCACATTGTTAAAAAAAAAATAGCCAAGGACAAGCCCTTTAAAAAATGCAAAAGCAATGGCAGTGTGTGGGCGATATAGCAGATAAAGGAAATTAACGTCTCCAAAAGCAATTTAAATTTACTATTCTGGATCTCATGGATGGAGATGTTGACCTTCCAACCTCCAAAAAGGTAGAGTCTTCCTCTAATGCAGGTAAATCAAAGTTGGGGTTGTATCTATGGAAGAAATAAAGGACGACATATGTGGATAGATTCAAGGGAAGTTGTCGCTGCTCAAACCAAGGACAGATATGAATTGTGCCTGGTTGCCCGATAGCAGCTAGGGTCGTCTTTCTCCAAGATGACGTTTCAGGGCAAGAGGCTCAGCGTTTCAGAGAAAAAGGCATCCATGCCTTCAATCACACAGCCAGGCTCCGAGTCATGCTGACCATGGTTCGGGCAGCACGATTATAACATGTTCCCTTTTAAGCAATTATACAAGTGCGTGTACATGTAAGATTGAAGGCCAAGACCCCTTCTGGGAAAGACCTACAAGTAATTTCTAGATCTAGAGATCCTCTATAAATGACCGCACTGCATTTAGCAGCTGTCTGGTAGCATTCACATATTATAATAAAATAGGAACTTGAGAGTGAAAAGAAAATTTATAGAATTGAAGCCTGGGATTAGCAGTCTCTTTCTTCACTCCAGCCCTGAAAAAAAGAAAAAACTACTTTGTGGATAAGAGTGACTGCTTGTTAACAGCCGAAGTGAGCCCTCCTTACCAATGATCTATGGCCATCCGTTAATGCAGCGTTAAGAGGGGATAAAGTGAAACATAAAATGCTGAAAAGAATGTGGGGCCGAGTAATCCGATATAAAGACAGACTTGAGTTTCAGGCCTCGGCACCTAAATCGACAGAGAAAAATGCCTGTCAACTAATTTTTGTTTGGTAAGCGAACAGTCTTTTTAAGTAGTGCCATATAACCCAAATATTGGCACGCACACAGCATGCCCTAGCACAACATCAGAAGCCGGCGGCAGCCCGGACCCCCGCCCCCCACCCGACATTCTGGAGACATTTCAAAGAGAATACTGTAAGGGATTTGTTGAAGGGTCTGAAAATATTGTTTGTTTTGCCACATCCCATCTAGGAAAGGGTCGCAACGAGATCAGCTTTTAACAAAGAGGAGATTTAACTCAGCGGAGTCCACGCAGGCTGGTACAGGGAAGGCTCAGCACACAGCCATTGTCGCACTCACATCGGCAATCTGTTGCTGCACAATGACCCCTGTTGAGATTGTATTAAATGGGTATTAAAGCAGTTTTACCGCACCAGTCGCTGCCTCGACAAACGCTCCCTTGACCTGTCATCAGCAGAATATTAGTAACTAACACCTCCGGAGGTAAGACGGCCGGAGCAGATGCAGAGATGACGGAGGTCGGCATTTTTTTATTGCTTTTTTTCCTTCAATAAGAAAGGCTCAGCTATGAGACAAAAACGTCACTGTTGACAACATTTAGGCTGGAGCCAGAAAGCGAGTTTTTTTTTTTTAGGGCAAACCTTTTTGGTCAGTGCTGTCCGTGGGAAAAAAAAAAAATAAAAAAATCGACAGAACTCAGACCAATGTTATTCAATGGGGCAGTGCGGATGTTTTTTTTTTTTTTCAGGGACCGAATTTGCATGTGAACAAAAAAAAAAATGTCGCACAAGCATTAGTTTCTTCCATAAATTTAAACAGACTCGCCCACTCAAGTCTATGGATGCGTAAAAAAAAAAAGAAAAAATTGGATGCCGCAGGATCATTAAACTATTCACAGATTTCGTATATCCTTGTGTAGATTTACCCTGACACTGACACAGGTCACGAGGCCAAAAGTCCCTCTCTGTCTCATTTAGCCTATGTTCACACGTTGCGTTTTTGATTTTTTATTTCCTGATGTTTTTATACAAATTAAAAGCTGCTTTTTACAGTACTAACAAAAGCTATGAAATTTCAGAAATCTCATGTACACACATTGGGTATTTTTCTAGGCTGAATAAGGAAACTGATGCTTTTTTTCAAAACTGCGGTATGTCACTTCTTACTGCATTTCTTTCACCCATTGAAAGCAATAAGTGCAAAAAGGCAGCAAAAAAGTTGCAATCAGTTTTTGCTGCGTTTTTAGTGAAAAAAAGTAGGTACAGCAGTATGTGAGACCCATTTATTTTGTGATTTTCTCAAATGTAAACCAAAACGTCTTGCACATTCACACGCGTCACAACATCCCCTAAGCCAATTTCAGACAAGTGCATTACACACACATTTGAGTGCCAATATTACGGATGTCTCTTCTTCACCGTGGGTCTAAGGACACAAACCAACAGCTTCCTGGGAATAGATGAAGCTTTAAGTTCGGATCCTTAGATCCACAGTCGGGCTGGGACTTGCATCAATAAATGTGCACGCAATAATGTTGACAGAAATTGGTGTTAGGGTGCATTCACACTGTGCTAGCACAGAATGTCAGAGGTAGTTGCTGTTAGGATCCACCCTTGTATACCAACATACACGTATTCCAACATACATTATGACAAATGCAGAAAACAAAGAAAAAAAAGTAAAAAAAAAAAAATTTGCATCCTGTAACAACTTTTTGATGCTTTGAATCAGCAGATACGGATATCAGTAAGCTGAAGGCAGGACAGAATGGTCTTGCGCTTCCTCTGTCCTCACATATTAGCATGCAGTTGCATACATCATTCATGGGAATGGTATGAACTTTTTATTAACTTGCTGCCTCTGTATAGAATTACATAGTCGAACATTTGAAAGTGTCTGCGAAATATAAAAATGGCAACTCGTTGCAGGCACATGATTTCTTATGGAGGACTGAAAATGGCCACGGCGCACTTACAGCGCTTATTGCACGCCAGCCTCTGCGTATTACCTGTCATCTCTAGCGGGATAAGGAATGTGGAGAAAATTCCATTATGAGTCAACATGTACGGAAGATTTTTGGGATATTTGAATGTGTTTTATTAAAATATTTGTATCCCTATATCAATAGTAAAAAGAAATATAAAAATACAAGTTTTATTGGCTGGCACACAGCGCAGAACTGAACACATTTCTATGTAACCTGTACTGGTGCCATCAGAACTGTGTGAGGTTTAACACTTGGCCAAGAGACACATGAAGTCATGAAAACTAATTCTTGTTTATAGTTCTGGACTATTGCTGGATCTTCTACAGGAAATTGATGATCATGGGCGTCACGCGCGTGTATATTTGTGTGTGCACCAGATTAACAGACATACATAGATCTGCAGCGTTTCTGAAGCCGCTTACTACAGACCGTATGCAGCCTGTCCCCCATACAGTGTTCCAAACTATCCTTGTTCTAAGGAATAATAAAGCTCTATTCACACAGTCGCTCTGACATTTTAGGAACAGATGAACGAAATCAGTGATCTGTTGGATCAGTTATACACATGGAAGCAGAAGATCTCCATCATTATCGAGTTCGGGTTTTTTTTTTTTTTTTAGAATGGAGGTCAAAAGTTCTGCATGAAGGAAGTTTTATCCTGGTTCTAAAGAAACGGCCTCTAAAAGAACTCCAAAATAATCAATGTGGTCTCTCTATTCCCACTTGCATATCTGATCTGTGCCTTGCCACAATTCTGTCTCTGAGCTCCCTTCCTTTGACCTCATGATTCTCATTTGGTCTGACATGCACTGTGAGCTGTGAGGTCTTATATAGACAGGTGTGTGCTTTTACAAATCAAGTCCTATCAGTTTAATTAAACACAGCTGGACTCCAATGAAGGAGTAGAACCATCTCAAGGAGGATCACAAGGAAATGGACAGCATGTGACTTAAATATGAGTGTCTGAGCTAAGGGCCTGAATACTTATGATCATGTGATATTTCAGTTTTTCTTTTTTAATAAATTTGCAAAAATTTCTACATTTCTACTGTTTTTTTTTCAGTCAAGATGGGGTGCAGGGTGTACATTAATGAGAAAAAAATGACTTTTTTGAATTTACCAAATGGCTGCAATGAAACAGAGTGAAAAATTTAAAGGGGTCTGAATACTTTCAGTACCCACTGTATAGATAGATTACCAGTTCAATCTGTTGCTGCAATCCCAGGTAAATAATGGTTTAACTCATTTGCAAATGATGCATTGGGTGCTCTGGGCATGACAGAGCACTTGACCAGCGGCAGTTCCTCTAGCTTTACTGATAGCTCACTGTCGGATTTCCCTGCCTGGCAGCTAACATCACACTGACAGTGAGCTGTCATTCAAGCTAAAGAAAATGTTGCTCTGCAGTGAAAGACAAAGGCTAGTTAAGTGCTCTGTAATGCAGAGAGCACTTAATGTCTCATTCGCATATCAGTTAAAATGATAATTATTAATGCAGAAGTTGTTGATGGAGGTCTTTAAAATGTAAATCCATGTCCTTATATGCGATATGGGGAGTGTTGACCTTACAGACAGATTGCCAATATGTTGCTCCCCATCAGTTGGATAGAGGATAACTTATTGATCGCCTGGAATAAGACCGCTGGGGCCTCCAGCAATCCAAATAGAGCACTACCAGTCCAGTCTCAATGGTACAGAGGTCGAGCATGCTCAACTTCTATTTTCTGAAGAACTGCCAGAAGTAACCGTGCCATCTCCAACAGTGCCATAGAGAATGAGTGGTGCACAACAGATCTCTGCTCCATTCACACAGGGGTATACAGAACCCTGCTTTTGGGATTGCCGATAGTCCTGCCCAGAGCTCGGAAAGGCATCACCTACTTCACTGATAGGGAATAACTTAAAAGCTTATTAAAAAAAACTTTAAAAGGAACTCGTCATGTGATTTGATGCTGCGCTAAGCACAGGCAGCACAAATCAGAGTCTGGCTCCTTCACAACAAATATGCATGGTTCACTGCAAAGAAAGCATATGTTAAACAGGGGGCCTATAACGACCAGTCATTGAGGTGGGTACCTGCCATCTTCTCTGATGACTGACAGGTCTTTCCTTATACAGACACAGGTAGAGTCCCATTAGTGAAGTAGAGCTGGGCTGGGAGAAACCAGCGGGGTCCACCTCTGTGACTAGTCATGGCTATCTACCTTATCCAGGCCTTCTTTACTAAAAGTGTTCTCTGAAATGCCGCAGAGTTTCTCAGTGAAACATACATATTTGTAGTGACAGAGCCGGACTACGATGCAGCCTGCCGTTACATTAGTAATGACATTTCCATTATATAGCTTGTCGAAGAAAAGAAATATTGTCAATCACAAAGTTGGCAAAGAATGGATAACACTTTCTCTAGGACTCATGTCACCTCTTACAAAGACTTCCGTATGTAAACGAAAAACCCAATCAGTGAAAACTAATGTACGTCTAACCTCAGGATCAAAGTAAATGAGCTAAACGGTTGTGCTTAGTGCAGACAATGATGGACGAGCTGTCCCTGGAGCCCCTTGTATCTCCATGCCGAGCAGCCACCTTTGTCTCTGCAGTAGACAGAACAAGTCAGCCCCTGGAAGTGACAGAAGCCGACGATGTGGCCCTCAGACCAAGAAGATTGTCCACCCCTGGTCTATCCACATTTTCACAGTTTATACTTGTTTGTCCCTGAAGCCAGACGTAATATACTAAGTAATGGCAGAGGGAACAAAAGAGGCGTAGTAGGGAATGGGAGCCTTAGCTTGGCCGCTAACCAAAGCTCTGTAGGGCATTTAGCGCAAACACTGCACTTGTTAAGAATCTCTGGTATGTAACTATACTTCACCCTCTGTAAAAACAAATCCAGGACAAAATCAGAGCCCAGAAAGCTTTTATGTTCAAGGATCCAAGAGACATGAAACCGCACAAGCACAAGTGTCATGCTATATGTCGGTGGTAAGGGGAGCTAGGCATGGCGCATCTAGTGACAGAGTCATGACACAGAAACCAGGGGAGACTTATGAGAACTTAATGGTTCTTGGTCACTATAAATGGACAGAAAGAAGGGTGAACGTTATAATTTTCTTTAAGGGCTTCTCTAAAATGTAAAAAAGAAAAAAATTATAATATGTACAGTACAGACCAAAAGTTTGGACACACCTTCT